>JAABNX020000130.1:24641679-24657702 GCA_015163995.2 Mormyrus lacerda
ACAGAAGGAAGTGCGCAGTGCGCACTATGCACTACATCTCAGTGCACTGACGCAAGTGCGCGATTTCGGACACACCCTGGGTCTTACAAAGTTTGGATGCCCGAATGAGGAGAGGAGAGGACGCCTGCCGGCCCTAGGGACCTCGGAGTCATGCTGTGCTCAATATGCTGTATGGATCTGACTCTGCAGGCTCGACTCGAGCTGCGACCGGCACTGACTCAGCTTCAGTTACAAAGCAGCCCACGGCACGCGATAAGGGACGCAGAGGGCATGTCTTCCTGTACTCAGTGGGAGTCTCACATAGGCAACACGCTGGCAGAGGGGACGGGCACCGTTCAGCTGCGCCTTATATGGTGACGTGATCATTTTGGATTCCGAGCCCCAGTAAATGCATGAGGCACAATCGGCAATGGAGTCTTAACAGAGAATCACAGTCCCTCCTTCCCCACACACAAAGACTGGTTCGCCAATTAAAAAAAAAAGAAAAAAAGAAAAAAAACGCATAGCATTGAACTTGGTGGGAACCTGTTTCATAGAGGAATAATCAAAACATACAGAATTTTTTGCGAGTGCAATTAGACCCCAGGAGGAGCCCAAAATAGAATCTCCCTCATTCTTTCCAATAACATGAAGGGGAAACAATAAACTGTCATCTGTTTGGGGCTGCGAGAGACAGAAGTGACATATACTGAAGTCAAGGGGAGGGAAAAGGTTTTGTTCTGGGGTGGAGGAGGGGTGATCAGGGGCCCCGTTATATTAATATCTTGCTGTATAATAACATTTTGATGGGACCAAATGCATCCTCTGAAGAGCTAACATTAACAGTGCTATTTGTTGAAATGACTCCCTCAGGCTCACTAGGCCTGCAACAAGTTCGGCAGACGGGATCAACCTGACATAGTTCTGGGTCTATGCTGACCTCTGCTATTCCTAGGCTGCCCAGATAATCCATGTCGAGGAGGACACTTGAAGCTACTCCAGGTTTTACACACTACTTTACCAGGTTTTACCACATTACCCGTGCTCAGCTAAATAACTCACTTCTTGTGCTTTGACTGGTTTAATTGAAAAACTCATTCAGCTGTCACACATTAATATTAGTGGCATATACATGATTATAGGAGACTGACCAATCAGCACACAGCAAGAACTCAGTGCTTAACTGAGATCCAGATGCTTTTAATTGAAATGGTATTTTACAAATCCTGTCCTAACTCAATGTGTCCCCCCTGACATGGATTACCTGGTCACCTTGGCTGTTCCTCCAGCCTCTCTTTCTGTTTACATGCATCAGATCTCTCTTCAAATTTGCTAATTTCAAGGGGGAGAATATATAACTAGTCACACCTCTTAGTACTTTAACAGGGAATGACACAACCTTAAGCAAGTTGTCATAGAAATTCTGACGATATTTTAACCAAAAGTCTTACATAAATGGTTTGGAGTGCCACTGCTGCTGCACTACAGAGCACAGGAAGTAAGGGGCACTGGTATGTCACACTGTCAGGTGACTGACTGGTAGGTTTCACAGCTGGGTCAAATACTGGGAGAAGGAAAAAAAATTAAAAATCTATGCTGACCAATAGATACAGGCCCTGAGGAAAGTCAAGCTGCAAAGGAGTATGGGGTACATAAGCAATACACAAGGCTACAAGAAGGGGGTGTATGTGTGGGCACCCGTCTCCAGAGTTACAGGAACACACCCAGGGAATTGTTTTCCAAAAAATCCCCAAAAAACAGAAGTGGGCTTCCTGAAGGTCACACATCGATATAGGTGCAGCCTTATTCCGTGAGAGCAGCCCGTTTGGAGAACAGTGACATCGGCTCTGGTATTTCGGGGGGTGGGGGGGCAGAGTACCGTGGCTGCCAGATGCGGCGAGTCAGTAGATGCGGCGGTGCCTTGTCCTCAGATTTAAAAATACTCCGTCTGAAAGCCAGCTGCGGTTGTGAGGCGAGAGCGCGGGGGAAAGCAGGGCGGGCTTATCAAGGCGGCTGAGAGCAAGTTTCCCCTCGAGTTACACAACACTTCCTGTGGCAGTCAATGGGGCTTGATAATTCATGCAGCGCCGCATCCAACAGACCCGATAAAGTCCACGCCGGGCCTCTCGGACCCAAGGTGAGGCGCTCGTCATATTCAAAACGCTCAGCTTTCGAGGCACAGAACGTTTCTTGGATGCTTAAGTTTGGCGAGCACGCCAAGCCACCCTGCAGCAATGGTACGCTGCAGCCCAGCAAGGTCATGTTGCATCACCCTGGCCTGGCACCAGGAAGCGGCACCCACTTCTCAGTAGAGACACGTGGCTCCCGGCACTGGCCCACAGCCGCGGGGCTGGTGTCCGCCGAGACTTTTCACATGAGAATAGAGGAAGATGACGACAACAAGGATCTGCCTGTATGGCCGGGCTGGGATGTTGAATCCCAGTAGGCTGTTCCCATGGATCACAACACGTATTCTTCAGGCTGACATTTTAAAGTCAGGTCATCCCTTTGACCTTTTATACCCTACAGGGATTTTTCAAATACATTTTTGGTTTAAATTTCCCCGTTCCTTCACGCTACATTGTCCCTCCTGTCCACATGCGCATGCCGATTCACTGTCAAAGTCTCGCAGTCGAGTTCCGGATGGCCTCGCTAAAGACTCCTCAGACACAAGTAAACAGAGCACTAGGTACGTTATATTACACAGACGACAGATTCTGTCTCATTCACATTCCTGCTGGAGGACCCAGTCAGGCCAGTCTGGGCTGCTGATGTGCAAGGGAACAAAAGGCAGACTCTCTTTGAGGGCGCAAGGTGACAGTGACCATTTGGCCTTATCAATCTATCCAAGTTTAACTGCTGTATCCTGTTTCCACAGAGCTCAGCCTTTTGTTGCGCAGCTCATGAGCGTCTGGGTCCCATTTTCCCGCAAGAGGGACAGCTCTGCGCCGTTAGACCGAACAGAACCCGGCTGGGCGACCCGTGGGAACAGCGGGAGAGAGATCAGAGTGCTGCAGTGGGCTGCGTGCGCCGGGGGGAGAAGAGAGTTGATGACCCAATAAGTACACGGCAGCTCCAGCCAATAGGAGGCCGGCAGGAAGTACAGCAGCAGCTTCTGGGGATTACAGCAGCCATCATACACTCCATTCAGACACCAAAAGGGCTGGTGTTTGGGGGATGCAGTGTGGCGACTCAGAGCCGCCACACTCAGCGCTCACGACTGCAGGGTGACTATCCCCGGCTACGCGTTTGCACTCATGAAACCTGAAGGGGTTTTATAGCGCAATGACTCACCGGCTATCGCGAGATGGCTTCATCATCAATATTCATGCCGAGGAAACGAGGAAAGTCATGGGGTGACGATAGATCTGTCCGCTGGCTCAGGCACGGCTCTCGTCCCGTGCAGAGTCCCTGCCACATCTCCGGGACAACGCCGATGCCTTTGCTAAAGGCGGGCAGCACAGCAGTAACCCCAAAGGCTGCGAGTCAGTGCCAGCAGAAGGAGGCAAAGAGCGGAGTCCTCTCGGCCGGAGCAGAACCACAGATTCATGCTGCGTCAGTAAGCGGCCCCTGTTCATTCAGTGAGCTTCTCAGCTTTGCGTTTGTATAAACTTGACCATAATCAAAAAGCAAGGGTACGATCCTGGTGCCACCCACCCACCTAAAACCAGACACTCTGGGAACCCAGAGCACTGACCCGCATGTTTCTGAAGACTGCGTAAAACGGTGTCCTACGTGGGTCCGACACACACCATCACGCTGATGTATGGAAAGTCCCGCATCCGGAAGTCACCTCTTACCTGCCACCTCCACGATGTCACCAGGCACTATGTCCCTGGCCTTGATGCGCTGCACGCTTTTCCTGTCCTGCCGGTAGACCTTGCCCATCTCGGGCTCATACTCCTTCAGGGCTTCAATGGCATTTTCTGCATTTCGTTCCTGAAGAGAGAGAGTAAGGGGTGGGGGGTGCCATGTCAGCCCAGGACATGAGTCACAATAACAAAAAACAGACGAAAGGCATGAGATGGAGCAGAGAGACAAACAGGCACCACTGGGGCAGTGGTGGCAAATGCCAAATACTTAAAAAAGAGAGAAGACAGACTTAAATTCAGGACTAAATACAAGTGAGAGATCGCCAAGGCCTCCTGCAGCTGCTGACGTTTGAAATGAAGCTTCTTCGGTGTTTCCTTCATACCTACAGCACCTCAGACTGAACTTTTCACAAGAGGGGAAAAAAAAGCCTCATGCTGCCAACAATGTATTGTTTGGCTGCCCTGGTTTCTATGGGAACGCTCCCCCCCCCCCCCCACACACACACACACACAAAGCTCTGGGGAAGACTTCACCATTCGGAGACTGTTCCTGGCCTCTGCCAGTTTCATGACGGGGGCCGTGTAGTTGGACCTGAACCACCCATCCACCTCATGATAAGCATTAATACACATACATGCGGGTGGGAGAACTGCACCACACACAGACTGGGAGCTTGGAATGCAGAATCGCCTTGGTTTTCTTTAAACAGGAGAGCTGTTTAAGCACTAGCCATCCGATATTCCTTGAAGGGCAACTGTCGATTAACATCAGGACCCTAATATAGCAGGAACCACAATGTCACACAGCAGAACACGTCACTCTGAATTAGAGCTTCCCATAAACCATCTGTTCCAACTGCAGGGAGAGCCTGACATGATCATGCACCTCCCAGACAATGCAAGAGAGCAGGCTTAGTCGACAAACAGTGACCCACCACAGAGGTTTAAATGCCTCCCCCAGTATTTACTGTAGAGGGCAGCTGCTGCTGGTTGCTGAGGGAGGACAGTTTGCTGTCTATGCATGGGCTGATGGTTGCCATCATACAGTGGAGAAGAACATTTTAAATAGACCAGACTGTTTATCATCATGCCTTATCTTTTTGCCTCTCATGCTTTATGGGGGGCGTTTAGGAATTACCACCTTTGAGGGATAGAGACAGCAACTATTAGCAAACATCCCCAAAAACAAGTTGCGATTTTCTTCAAGTTCTGTCCCTTCCTGGTCCAATTAAGGATCTCTTACTCCAGTCTTACCAAAGTCAGTTTTCAGTCTAAAAATGCCTGGACACGAAAGCTCAGACTGAGACATAGATGCTGTTGTGGCTTTAGTTTCCAGCAGTCAGCTGGACAGAGAAAAAACACAGAACCCCTGCAAAAATCTGCCTGTCTCGAGTATCTGACGGCATGAGGAATTACCCAGGCAGAAAAATAATTAGCTGCCATGTTTTGTCAAGTGAAGCAGGAACCTTCAATCTGTGCAATGAACTTGAGGGACCTTAACCCTTTCTATAACTTGCTGCAGTTGAGCAGAGACACTCTGAAATAAAAGGGTCCGGTTTGAAGCAGGTCCCCTCAGCAGTACGGGTCACCCAATAAGAGTCCTCTGCTGCCAAACCAGCTCAACTTGGCAAAGAGAAAATCATTACAATTGGAAGCCTATCTTGGACAATCTACAACAGGGGCACAACAGCCTGAAGATAAGGGAATGATGAGCCAGAAACCATTGAAAATGACCACTTTCGACCTGAAATTGTCATTTATCTTGAGTTTCCAAGTAAAAAAAAAAAATCAATCAATAAAATCAAATCAATAGCTTAGGGCCAACCATGGCTAAGTTCCCTAAAGGGCAGGAAGCCCATTTTCATATATCCTGCCAACATAACCGATAAGAGGTCATCGGAGTTCAAGCGGATAGCCCTAATCACAAGTCTAGAAGAATGGGTTTCTGAAGGGGCACTTAATCAGAACACACCGGAAAAGCCTCACGACCAAGCAATGATTAGTGTCTTTTCCCTAAAGCATGAAGAGAACATGTCAAAAGATAAAGCATTCATCATGTTCATATGAACAGTTCCAATTTCATTTTAGATAACTCCCTATGAAAACAAAACCAAAAGTCACCCATGATCCATCAGTGGGGTGGGAAAAAAAGCCACAAATCTAACCAGTGCTCAGATACTGTCAGTTTCCTGGGAAAATTCCAGAAACAAACTGCAGGTAAAAATGCCACTGAGCACTGAAAGGTCAGTTGAAAGGTTGATGAAGTTTACACTGGCAAAAACCAGACTTTCACAGTGCACATCAGGAAAATAAGGGATTGTCACACAGCACAGAGCAAGACACACTACTGCATGCGAGAGGTCCAGAATGGTAACAGTTACCTTAAATATTGGCTTACAGTAAGGTTTCCGGTAGGATTTGTATGTTCCGAGGCAGGCATTGCCCATACTGAAACAGCAGATCGTCAGGAACTCTAGAGCCCGTAAAGCACTGATTCAAGAGCCCAACAGGGTATTTTGAACAGATTCCTTGAAGGGCTAGGATGCACCCTTTCAACTTAATATTCTAAAAACTTAGTCTTAAAGCATGTCTTTATATAGGAAAAAAATATGCTGGAATGCTGTGGAGAGGGAATTGAGGGTTAATTAAAATCTACATCCTACAAACTGCACTTTATAAGTCTACATTTCCCACATGTTGAGATTTTTCTTATACAACACAGATGAGCCTTTTGGAGAGAGAGAGGAAAAAAAAAATTAAGGCACAATTTCCTGCCTTCCTCAATACCCTTAATACACCTGATTTACATCTTTCTGATAGACCTCCCTTTTCGCATATCTGTATCCACAACAATCTGGAGGTCCTTGTATTTACAGTCTTGCCAGAAGCTGGTTACATAGCAACACATTTAAAACACCTCCAAGATGCACCCAGCGACCCAGTTCCAAGACCTATTTTCAGCGGCTTTTGACATCTTACATTTCCCATTGAGGCTTTACAGTTTCAGGCAAGTGTCAAAAAAGTTTAGTGGACCCTGCCACATCCCTTAGGAGGGCGGTCTCTCTTACAGTGGACCCTGCCACATCCCTTAGGAGGGTGGTCTCTCTTACAGTGAACCTTCCCATATCCCTTTGGAGCCTGGTCTATCAGTCATGAGTCGAATGGGCAACAGGGACACAAACCAGTGTTGGGAGTGCTTCCACCTGGTTCTTCTACCATAGATGTATACATCCCCATACACTCATTGGGTCCTCTAGGCCAGTTAGCCAATATTGGCCCAGTAGTGATAAACCCCCTCAGCTGCCTGTCACAATTTTGAGCTGCATTTTATCTATGGTTTTGCTTTAGCCGAAATGCACAACATTCAGACCACAAGGGCCATGCAGATGTAATGGAAGCGAAGTGAAACTAATGATCTAATTTGGGACTTTTCCAGTTTCTCTTTCACACTAGGGTCTCAAACTCAAATGCTGCTCCCAAAAATAGGGATGTTAATTTCAGCCTGGTCAACCTAAAGACTGTTCTACCAATCGGTTAAAGAATGGACTGTGATCCATAGGCTGCACAAGTACTGGGGTGGGTGATGGTGGTGGAGTCCAGTATGTTCCAATAGAACATTAGGCATTTATACTGCTGGGTAATTTTGTAAGTGTGGGCCAATATTGCCATTGTAACTACAGCCTATTGCCTGGACTAGAAACCCCAAGTGAGAGCATCAGCTTTAAGTACAACCAAACTTCCAGTACATGCTGACAGACACCTGGATGTCTAACAGCATGACCCTGCCAGAGACATCTGCGATGAAATCCAGAACACAAAGCTTGCATCTTCTTCCCAAACCTCATAGCAGACCACCAAGAAACAGGACTGGGACAGCATGTTCTTGCTTTGTGGTAAATGCTATGTTCACAGCAATGAGGTAAACAAATGAATGCCTTACCCAAAACTCAATGATTACCATAACTACTACTATCTCCCTGTAAAGACAAACGTACTGCTGCCCCATCTCATCTCAAAAACACTGACTTGCAAAGGAAAAAACAAAGTGGGTGCAGTAGGAGATGATGAACGAACGGGCCCAAACGGGTTCTCTCTCACTCACACTCACACACACACACACACACACACACACACACACACACACACACGGAACATGTCAGATCAAAGAGGGGGGAAAAAGGGGAGCCATTTTGATGGCATGTGATAATGAGAATTATTGTAATAATAATATGTTTATGTTCACATTACATACCCTTCATAGCTTTACTGCACATTTGTTATTATATTCAACGCCTTGAGTAACCATACGTGAAGTCAAGATTAAGTAATTCCATCTATCCATTTTCTGTACCCATTTGTCCAATTCAGGGTTGTGGGGGTCTATCCCAGAGGCTATGGGCGCAAGGCAGAGAACAACCCAGGATAGGGCGCCAACCCATCGCAGGGCACACTCATACATGCATACCAATGGGCAATTTGGTTGCTTAGCATGTTTTTGGACTGGGAGGTGAACCAGAGCACCTGGAAAAAACTCCTCGATGACACGGGACATTCAAGTCTCCATGGCAGAGAATGATACCCTGATGCATGGTTTGAGAACAGCGGTAAGCACTGCACCACAGCGTCACCCACAAAGCAATTCTAAAACTAAATTATATTGGCAACAAAAACATCTAAACCAGGCACTTGGTTTTGTTTCTGATGGCTCTACAGTTGGACATTCCGTTAAAAACATTTGTATAATGGGAAAAGTAAAAGTAGTTCTGTGAATAATCACTGAAGACCGGCACATTGAGGCAAGCTCGGAGATGGGTATAATTACTCTTATTGCAGGAAAACGCAACCTGGTATCGTTTCCAGCGGTTACAAAGCCAAATCGGCAAAAACAGACTGAACATAAGATGACAACCAGCCCTGGCACCAAGGAGGACAAGTCGCCATGGGTGAGACGCGACGATGGGAGCCTCCTCACCTGCCACACCCCGACGATGGCGTTGGCTATGAGGATCAGCAAGATCACAAACGGCTCCACAAACGCTGTGATAGTCTTCTCGCCATCTTCGAAGCAGGCCAGCACCTGGGAGGGTGGGAAAACAAGCCTGCAGTTAGCGCTACGTCTCACACACACAGAATTAAATAGAGCACTTCGTTTTGGTGTTAAGTACTAACAGAAATATTAACTGTCAATTAAGCCCTGCAACAGGTAAGCTCTAGACCCCCGCCACCACAAATCAACACAACCGAACCTTGAGTCCACAATGACAGACGAAGGGTCAGAGAAACAGCTTGGATACCCCCCCCCCCTTTTTTTTTTTTTTTTTTTTTTTTTTTTTTTTTTTAACACAATTGCTGCAGATGAGTTTCTGCCTACTGCTCTGGAAGGACAGAGGGACACAAATAGAGCTGCAACAAGTCCAGTAACTCGAATAACTCGATTACAAAAAATCCTTGATGCAAATTCTTTGCTTTGATGCTTTGCGTAATCCGCACAACTATGTACCGCTTAGTGATCAGCGTGTTTCACTCGGAGGATTATTACTGTCGCACAGTCTGCTTATGCTGCATTACTTGTAGCAGGTTTGATTTGATGGCGCGATGGAGGAAGACAGGGAAAATAGCGAGGAAAGTCAGAGACACAAAAAAATGTCTAAAATTTGGGACCATTTCAAACAAAAGGAAAGCAAAAATACTGTACAGTGTGTCCATTGTAAAGCCGAATTAGC
This sequence comes from Mormyrus lacerda, assembly GCA_015163995.2. Lineage (NCBI taxonomy): Eukaryota > Metazoa > Chordata > Actinopteri > Osteoglossiformes > Mormyridae > Mormyrus > Mormyrus lacerda. The sequence continues at coordinate 24,651,194 of JAABNX020000130.1, forward strand.
TTACCACAATAGCACAACGTCAGTAATTCAACATCTCTACAGAAAGCATCCAGTCCATAGAGCGGATCCAATATAAGGTAAGCAGAGCGTTTCACTCACATCTGCGGCTAAAAATAGACCTGTGATAGAAACGTATTTACAGGCATATGTGTGTATAAAAAAAAAAAAAAAAGTATACCAAGATTCAGCCCAAGCAGCCCCTATTTTACCTCAACAAAAACACTGATAATACAACAGCAGGGAAAATGATGCTGTTGTAGTTTAATTAACATGTATCGGGAACCTGTCTATACACTAACAGCAAAGGGCAAAGAGATGGTTCCGTTTGCAATCGCTACTAAACCTTTACTGGTAAAGAGCTGGCAAGAGTCCTTAATCAAACCAGCTGTTCAACAAGCTGAAAGGTGAAGAAATGTTCTCAGCTGCTCCCGTCCACCGCCGTTTGTCTTCCACAGCAGCAAGGCTACAGTAAAGCTATAAGTTAAAATAGAAGCTGTTTGTATGGAGATAAACTGTTAGCTTAGTTTGACACAATATTTAAATTTGGCAACTTGCAGCAGGCTGACAGCAGCCGTCACACTTTGTCGCAGTGATACCTGCAGCATGCAGGGGTGAGTCTAAAGGGGAGCATGGGCTGTACTCAACTAGATCTATTTCAAGGACTTATTATTGTGAAGATCTAGATTAATATGAATAATATTTATATTATAATTATGTAATGTAAAAAGTACCCACCTCCCCTACCCCAACAGCCAGTAAAACTCAGACACTGAATTATCCAACCGCCACATGCTGCTTTAAATGCTCTCACACACACACACACGCGCACTCTCACACGCACTCACATTCACTTACACGCACCATTCCTACCTCATCCAGGAGATACAATCCTGTGTTTTTTTTTATGCCTCCTATAAATGTGCAAGAATAGAGAGCAAAGGCCATTTTAATTGATGCCTTAGTTTAGGATATATTTATACCTTTTCTCAGTAATTTTGACATTTTATTTTTGCATTCAAGAAAATATTTTCTTTATAGAAAACACAAATAAGTACATAAATGCGCTAAAAGGGTTTAGTTCTTTTGTCAGTTGTTGTAAGAAGTTCAAATCATTAAAAATGTTCCTAAAAATGTAACCAAGGTTGTTAATTTTATGTGACCCGTCTTTTTTTTTTTTTTTTTTAAATAGCTACTATTGCTCTTTAATAAGACAAAAGTATTTATCCGATTACTTAATTAATGGAATAAATTGATAGAATACTCAATTACTAAAATAATCGATAGCTGCAGCCCTAGACACAAAACTACCAGGCCTCATTTCACCACATTTGCATTCCAGAGCCAGCGGTGTGTGTGTGTGAGTGAGAGAGACAGAGACAAACAGACACGCACACACACTGAGTTAGTGTCTAAACCCTGCACCCAAACAAAATTTTGCTCAGCAATGTCAAATGTGTGGGGGAAGGGGGTGGATCTCACATTAGTCCCTATTAGGACATGAGCAGTCACAGCAGACGTCTGTGCGGTAAACACAAGTTCCCAGCTGTAAAGACCATGTGGGGTAGGGTGGGGGGGTCAGGGCAGAGTGTTTTAATTAGCCAGCGGAGTCAGTCCAGCTCCTGTGCCGCCCCACTCCACATCCAGCAAGCATGTTTGTCATGGAAACGCCTCATGTGAAAAGCTCCCTTTTCTAGAGGACAAAGCGTATCTGCCCCAGCAGCAAGACTGCCTCACAATGCGAGCAACATCAGTCTCCCTTTCCAAAAAGGGTGTGCAAATTTTGTCGTTCCAAGTGATTTTTTTTTTTAACACGCCCACGCACATCAGTGTACAATACGAATCCTAGAGAGCCAGCGAGGTTCATACCACACCCTCAGACCGAGGAGTCTCCTCTGCAATTCCCTATGGCATTCCGGCGTCACCTTGACACCAACCTGGGGCAAAGCAGACTTGACCCATCCCTTAGTCACACTGTGCATTGAATCGAATGACAAGCATGTGGTCCATGCTACAGTAAAATCCCATTACAGTGGACTCGCTTATGGAATACCATCCATAATGGATGAGGTCCGCTGGTCCCGGCCGTGTGCCTTTAAGAACATGCAGAAAAAACATCAGATATAGTGGATTGGCTGCAACCAATGATTATTTTGATAATCGATTAATCTGTTGATTAATTTTGATTAATCGATTAAGGGGGGAGGGGGGGGCAAAAACCAATTTGATTTCCAGCAATTTTTCATAACACAATCCGTGTGTACAAAGGTTGTGTCCAGCAACTCACATAAAAAACAAATGTATGCTACATTAAAAGTATAAAAAATAATAATTTTGTAGCAGCTGAATCAATATAATAATTACACAAAATCTTTATGAAGTGCAACCAGCATTTAGTGCTTCAGATAATGTATTCAGTATTCCAGTTTTTTTAATGTAAAAGCACCGACTATCACTGCTGCTACAAAGAATATTATTTAATAATTGTCTAATGTTATTTAATGTTGATACACATATGTGACAGGGGGTTGAGAGCACGTAAGCGAGTGTGACTGCATTTATTACGGACAAACAAAGTAAACATTTATGGCGGAGAAAAAGCCTTTTTACGCATTTTATGCTAAAAAAGCGCCGGCTTCCACTCTTGTGAAACGCCATAGACTTTAGTGGAAACAAGGAATTTAAGGTGGGTAAACTACATGCACAGCAGTAAAAACGGTGGGTAACTATTTATATCCTTAATATTAGTGATCTCAAAAAAGGTGAGTAAACGCTGTTTTGTAAATTTAAAAGGTGCGTAAATGGCGTTTATGTGCATTTACCCTCCACTACACCACTGAATGAAGGATTTGCGTTAAGTAATCTGAATAATTGCATAAAATAATCCAAAAACTCCACAACGTCACATAATACATCAGTGTCTCTCTGACCTAATTTCAGCTAATTATCGTCAAATTCTGGCAAAATTAAAACAAGACTCTGCTGTGTCCGCCTCCAACATTTTGGTTAGCTTACTGCACCCAAATTAGGGGGTAGCCACTGTACTTATGTGTATGATAACGTAGACCCAACTAATCGATTATTAAATTAGTTGGCAACTATTTTAATAATTGATTTTAATCGATTAAATCGGTTAGTTGTTGCAGCCCTATACCACATTCTGAAATAGTACCATTTCGTTATTTTTATCCCATCTTTTTTGGCATTTCAGTGGTCTTTCTCTTATTATATGCTTGATAATGAATTTTATTTTTTATTTAGCTTTGTAGGTAATACGAGTACCTCCATCAATACACTTCGTCATCTTAATTTATTAGAGGAATTTCCAGGCCTTTGTAAATTTGCTTCACTGTAGCTACATGCGTTATTAGAAATAGCGTCTCAAAAAGGATTTCGATTATGTCGTTCCCACGGTGTTTTCTAGCCTAGCAGACGTGGTAACATTCAGAGTTAATCCTGGAAGTTGCCTCGGGGGTCTGAGGTAATGTGTACCATGATGTTGCTGCAAATGTAACACTGTTTAAATATTATATGGCTTAAAAGTAGTAATACATAGTGAAGAGCATTACTGTAATGTTACCCCATACATGTTTAAAATGTTTATCTTGGACAGGATCGCTGGAGTTGGGGCATGGTTAGAACTTTCAGGCTTCCCTCCGCTATGTCTGGCCCTTTCAATCTGGGGCCTCCCTTCAGTAGATTTTGCAGGGCAAGGTGTGGCCCGACCGTAGGTATCCATGGTCCTGGCTGGGGGACCAGAATCTGTTCCAGGCAGCACGGGTCACGTTTGGGGGGGGTTACTGCTTGGATAAAATAGAATAGTATGGATGAGATGCTGGTCCATTGAGCGACATGTACATTCACACATGACAGGCAAGTTAAGTAATGTTTAATTAATCCACTTGCTAACTGTATGTCTTTGGAGATACTCCACACAGACCCAAAGCTGGCGTGGGTGGAGTTACCCTTCCATATCGCATGCTAGGAAGTTCTGAAATTTTTTCAGATCTCATTTGCATGCTCACACGCTGCCCTCAATCTCTCAAGCTGTGGCACACATTTTGGTGACTTGTGATTGAGAAAAGCAGCCACTGTGAGATATGGATTTTCCGTCCCTGGAGCAGTTTTGAATTGAATCCCAGGATGTTCAGCTCTAGAAATTATTAATGGCAGAATATTGCTGATAGTTGTGGGTTTCCCAGTGTCTTTGGCTGCTGCCTGGTAAGGATGTGTAAAAATAGCCCCCCGAACATCTGGCCCGTGTTTGGGTTGTGGGGCTGAGAGACTCGTGTGGGTTTGCTAAAGTAGGTAACTAGTACGGTGCCGCTGAGGCCTGTGTTTCAGGGGCGTAGCTCCACCTAAAACTTTCTTCATGGAGTTGATACTGTGGGATGGAGAAATCCCTTTCTGCATCACCCCCGTCAGGTAATCTGCACTTTTTCTGGTTTTTTTTTGGATAAGACGGTAAAAAAAACCTGAAATCTAAATAATGCCCTCAATACATATAATAGTTGAGAACTATTTTATTCCGAATTTATCGACTCAGTCAAGCTTAAATAGTCAACTTCATAAACAAGAAATTGACAAGAAGTCATTATTTCATAATGATTCTCTTGTTTGATTATTGTTCACATACTGACTGCACATATGCACCGGTATGTCAATTTTCACCCCTGGCTTCAGAGCCAGTGCTGTGCAAAGTACAACAGAGGGGCAGTTTGTCATTCTTCACGGCCTGCAGTACAAGGTTAAACTTCAGCTTGCTGTCTGTCTACTAACCTGCTTTACACGTTAGAGTTCACAATGCATCTTTGTTCCATAAATAATGCAACAGATGTCCTTCATGAGTCACTGATTTTTATTTTTTTTTTTTGGGCAAATGAGTTCTGCTTTTAAAGGCAAACTGCCATTTTTTCTTCCTCCTTGTTTTCTTCTTCTTCTTCTTCCATCATTAGATTTTTATTTGCTAAAGTCATGAAACTCGTAGCCTTGTGTCCGATTATGGACCTCGCCGAATAGCTGTTCTCCCCTGTGCCCCAGCCCTGCAGCATTACGTGGGGAGGCCGATGGTGTGGCCCCGCGTGGCCATTTGTGGTGGGCGGAGCCCTGGCTGTCGCAGGCCGCGCCGGAGCTGCCCAGGTCCTCTGGCGCTCGTCCGGGAAAGGGTGGGGTGACGAAGAAGCCAGCTTGCTGATTTGCTCCTTTGGATGCCCGTCATCCTCAACAACATATAAGACTGCAGAGGGCAAATGCTTGGAGCGAACAGACGCACATGCATGCAGATCGAACATGTTAATATTTAATTGCTCCTGCATCCTCTGTTCTCTGCAGTGTGGGGTGGGTCCGGCAATCGTGTGGGAAAGGGCGGGTGGCTTCACTCACCCTGGAGCACGTCTGTCCCCCCCCCCCCAGCATGGGCCCCACTGCATCATTCTCGCCTCCGCTCTGCACACGCAGCTCCTAAGTCAGTCGTGCCGTGGGGCTGGATGCGGGAGGGAGGAGACGGACGTGAGGTAAGCATGGAGGAACATCAGCGTGGAGTGCTGTCGTCGTCTGTTCCGTGTCGCTGCTCTTCATCTCATGGGCCATTTGTGGTGCTGATGATGATGACGAAGATGGCGAGTGGGTCCGCAGATGCCTATTCGGGGCATTTTACCGCATGGGCCGCCAGCTGACCGGAGCCTATTCATCCCTGGGTTATTAATCCCTTTGCTCCAGACCGAAGGGAAGGACTTGTCACATCACAGAGCAGGAAGCAGCCTCTTCCTTTATTTTTCCTGTTTATGTTTTTTGCTGTAAGGTGATGCGTCTGCTGTTGATGTAATATGAGCTGTCATCTGGCTTCAGAGCTTCTCCTTAATATTAATTAAACGGAACTAATGTTACTAACGAGTTATTTGTGCTGTGGTTTTTGTGCAGGGAGTGATGCTACGTTGTGATTATGAATGGTAATTGCTGTTTTAAATTATACAAATATTTTATGTTTGTGGAAGGTGTGGCCGTAGCAGTAGGTCAGCTGGCCTGTCTCTAGGCCTGGCGTGAAACGTAAGCGCTTGATTTTGGCTCGACAATGAAGGCTTTAGCGTCCGATCTGTCCTGCGGGAGCAGTGACTCTTCACTCTTTGTCATACACGCGTCATTCGCTTTGACCCTGTTTGTTTGCTTATTTGTTTATTTTGAGCGCAGCCACACCAAGGTATCGCCAGCTTGTCTTACCGTCTGACATAGATTTTTGGATGTTTATTTGCTGATGCCGCTATGTCTCGAGAGTCATATTTCAGATAAAGCTTAATAATTATAGTGCAGATTATTCAGTGTGTTTTCCCCACTGCTTTTTTTTGGGGATGTTTGGCCTTCGGTGCCGTGATGAGGCCCCCTGACCTCTGGTGGATTTTAGTGTGTAATCAGCAGGAGAAATGACAGTCTGAGTGGCAGTGTGTCTTTAAGAAGTTCCGTCTGCTCTCGCAGGACCTGGATCCCAGCATTCCTGCACCCGGACCGCTGCCTCCCCC
>JAABNX020000130.1:24657802-24701675 GCA_015163995.2 Mormyrus lacerda
GTGTCCGCCTCCGCCATTTTTAAAATGTTCTTTTCAATTCTTCCAGAATTCATCACGCAAGCTACTCGAGGCACGCCATTGGTTCTCGTCACCTTTTTCTTTTATGGCGGTCAGCATCCAGCTTAATGGTGCCAAAGTCATGGTGGCTTTGGTTAGCTTACTGCGCCAAAATTAAGAGGTAGCCACTGTACTTAGGTGTATAATAACGTAGACCCAACTAATTGATTATTAAATTAGTTGGCAACTATTTTAATAATCAATTATAATCGATTAGTTGTTGCAGCCCTACTCACATATAACGGAATTTCGCTTATAACAGACAAATAATTTGGTCCCCGGGGCTGCTTTTAGCTGTAGTTTTATTCAGCTATAACGGACATGCAGGCTCCGCCTACAAGGTGTGTGGCGTGCCGGTGATATCCAGTGCAGATATGTAGTCGGGATTATTATCTGGTCAGGTAAAGTTGGATTGCTACATGTACAATATAATAATCTATACCACAAGTGTGTCTGCTGGGGTGTGGCATGAGGAAATGGTGTCCTGTAGTTGTGTTCTGCGCATAGAGCAACTCTGGATATAACAGATTTTGGATATAACGGACTGTTTTGCCCGGTCCCTTGAAGTCCGTTATAACTGCATTGTACTGTAATAACATTTCCTCAGGCAATAACAGATCACCATGCCTTGAAGGTGAGAATGTTTAGAGGAACAATGAATGCCACCTCAATGGCCCCTCCCCACCTCCACTGACTGAATAATGGGCATGTAGAGCTGACAAATAACCATAAAACTCATCACTGGACTTTGAATCCTGCATGACTTACACCTCTACACCACGAGAGTCTTCTCTTTGTTTGTGTAATTGTCACGTTTCAAGACTAGTCAAACCACGACACCCACATTCCCAAAAACCATCAAAACATGAGAAAGCAGCACCAGATAAACATCAACGATGACAACGGGGTCACACCCAAAATAACTATCAGGTCTTCAAAAGCCACTTGAATCACAGTGAGGCCGCTTCTATCCTAGGAAGCCAAGTGTGAAAAGAAGTTACTCTGGGCAGGGTGATCAAAGGCAACACTGAATCACCACTTCAACTGAGCAGCACAACTGTGGATTAAATTGTGGGAAGGTACCCAAATCATCCCTGTTGGGACACCCCTCAAGAACACAGAACTAAAACATCTTAAGCCACAAACCCAGAACCAAGAGACTGTCAAGCTGGGAGGCACCCATTCACAAGAACTCCACATTAAAGCCAGAGAAATCAGAGTTCATAAGAGACAGCAACATCAGGGCTTGAATATAAGAGCTGGATGCTACCACCATGTGATCTGCCAACTTTGATAAGACCAAGGTGTCAACCCATTCATCTGTTACTGCCTATTAAGACTCTTACCCACGTCAGATCGAACCGCGTCACATGCAGATGCAAGCAAAAAAAAAATCCAAGACATTAATACTAAAAACATAGGAAGTGCAGTAAAAGCAGTGTGAAAGAATCAAACTGGTCACCGGACTGACAACACACTCAACCAATAACTGATGAAGAAAATGAGGCTTTAAGGAAGAGTATAAACAAAATTACTGTACATTGCTGTATCATTGAGCCCCTGCTTGACAGGGGGATAAATCCACCCACGATAAACTGAAGTTTGATTTCACTGATCATCTCTCAACGTGAAGGAGGCTCCTCACAGTCTCATACTTGCACGACTTGAACACGTATTCATCGCACCACTACAGATACAGGTCTGCAAGGCCAACATGGGCACCTACAACTGTTGGGAGATGGCCGTTTCATGGCCACTATTAAAAGGTACTTCCTGCATGCCAGTGGCCCATAGTGGGAAAAGCAAAGATGTAATGAGGTGAGAAAAAGGAGGGATAGAGGCCATCAGTGTCACTCGCAAGCATGACAAGAAACTGCTGGAGACAGTGTGTGGCTCAGCCTCAGTGCCTGTGACTGGAAGGTTGTCGGTTAGAGCTCCAGCAGAACATGTCCGTGGGCTCTTGAGCGAGACCCTTAACCCCCAGCTACAGGGGTGTTCCACGCTGTCTAACCCTACACTGTGACCCCAAAGTATGAACTCACCCATTTGTGTTTGCGTGCCCAATGTAGGGCAAGGTGGGGTTTACCAAGATAATTTCCCCATTCAATTTTATATTGTTACCAAAAAGGCAAAAGGGTTACACACCCCACCTTAACCAAACAATAAACATTTCCAGCCTAGTTTACTTTTATACTAGTTCATTTCCCTTCATGCACTTGGCACTTCCATTACAGAGCTACCAGATTTTTTTGGAACGACCACACAGCTAAAAAGCTGATGACAGCAGCCCTCACATACCAGCTAATGACCCACCAAGCAGACTGATAAATGTTTCAAACGCGTGCAAAGGCAAATGACCGCCGGTAATTCAATCACAGCTGTCAGCGCCATTCCGAGAGAGGCCACCTGGCATTGACCCCAAACGGCCCCCAACACACTCAAATGTAACCCAAGACGGTTCAACAGCATGTACGACAACATTTGTCTAGCCGAGCTCATCCAACCCCAGCTTCATCCTCAACCTAAGTGAAAACATTCGCCTTGTTTCCTCCTAAACTGGACCAGGACATGTCAGTCTGGTCTATTTTCTCGGGGGAAATATATGCTAAACACTGCTTATTTTCAATAATTCCCACATTAAGGTGTGGTTATGTAATGAAACACAAACTGGCTAACAAGTGAAACCTAGAATGTAATAATACTACAGGTTTTTGTCTCCAAGAGTAAATATTATATCAAAATGCTTGTAATAAGATATTGCACAAAAATACTGCACAATATCCTAAAAGGAAAACTATCAACCACCCTGTCACTATGTTAGCAAAATGATACATAAAATCGAGAAGAAAAAAAAAAAAGTAGTCTGCACAGAATGCCCAATATGACATAATGCCACTCATTATTTGAAAAGGGTCCTACGCATCAGTTGCTACTCAGGTTAATGCATTACTCGTGTTTGTACTATAGGAAAGGATTCAGCATGGGCAACTTCAGGTCATTTATAAAAGCAGAAAACAGGCGGATGTCATTCAGACGCGGGACACGGATAGGATCATACTTACGAAAGATATACAGGCTGCCAGGAGTAAAATACGGACTAACAAATCTTCAAACTGTTCAACGACGAGTTCCCATAAAGATTTCCCTGTAGAAGGAGAAGAGCGGCAGAACTGTCATACTGGGGGAGGGGATGCATTTAAGATATACATTAATTAGCGTCATATTTATCGCTTACCCTCCTCGGCTGGCAGCTCTTCGTGCCGGAAGATCCAAACATGCCAGAAACGAAAGAAACAGGCGGAAAAGTTAGAGATCAAGCAACGGGCTGGGTATATTTAACAGGTTGCCGGCGGCAGAAGGGCGTCGTTGTAGAAATTAGGTAATTTGCACGCGAGTGCTGCTGGAATGCAAAACTTAAAAAAGCTACTTGTTGTAGTTTCCCGATCTCAAGGCGAGCTGTGGCACGCCGGTGTGCTTTCGCGATACGTGCCATAATGACTAAATAGCCACAACACGTTATCCCGGTCGGATTAAGACATTTTACTGAAGAAAAGAGTGTCGTGTGCTCAACCAGGAAAAAGTGAGGTGCATTGGAAAAGTGTTAGACTTGCGCCGCATTGCTCGGGCGACGTTGATCAATGTCACCCTGAGCGGCTTGGGGTGATAAGGCAGGGGGGGATGATCACAACCTGCTCGGTGAGCCGTGTTTCGTGGACACAAGGTGGGCCGCAACCCCTCCTCCGCCGCAATCGATAAAATCAGATTAGCTACGAAAAACCACCGCCGTGTGTTCGGTATCTAACGCCACTTACAGGTACCACGGAGCACACCTGACGTGTATCGGGAGTGGTAACCAGGACGCCAGCGTCAGCTCATCGTAGCACCATAATAGTGTGAAACCTGAGAGGCCTATGCCGGCTTTCACAACCACGAAGCGGGGTAGCCCCGGACCAAAAAACAAAGAAAAATCAGATCTAACCCCCACTTCCAGACGAATAGCGACAAATATCCCGATTAAATTTATTTCAAGATGTGTGTGCCCAGACACGGCAAAAGGCGATCCCTCAGACCCACGAGGTTGCAACATAATGACGTAAGCACTTTTTCTCTACTCTCCGGCATGCCGGCAGGTACCGTACCCCCGTTCCTTCCAAAAACGAAAATAACCCATACATTGATATTCATGGACAATTTTCTCTCACCATTGGGCCCCCATTTTTCCTTTTGCCTCTTGACCTGCTCCGAGGCCAGACCCGTGCTCTCGTTGACGCTGAAATAGCTGTAAACCTCCTCCACCGTCTTTGTGTGCGCGTTCTCCATGGCGGACCGTCTTCACCCGGTACAGTTTCACTTTATGTCAGGCTCCCCCAACTCCTGCACTTTCAACCGGCGATTTTTCAGGTTTAAAATCCTCCCCGATAAGATTTTGTTAAATAACGAACATATGCATTAAAAAAAACACTCCCGGCAGAAGGTGGCTGGCACGCTAGTGAAGAGAGAATCGTGGAGAATGAAGGTCCCGCCTCGATCTGTAGCCGGCTCCGTTATGGATTACACAGAAATTAAATTATGTTCAAATGGCATATTTGTCAACAACGAACCAGGGTGGGCTCAGAAAGGCCGCTTTTCCGAGTTAAGAATCTGTCGCTCCCCACCACTCAGGGGAATTTTCAGCGCCTCTTGTGAGAGACCCGCCGTCAGTGCCACTGGCTGCGCTGCGTTGCGCTGCGGTTACGGTGGAACGGACGTGCGTCCTTCGCGTGCTCCTCCACGAGCGGCTCCCAGCTTCAGCGCCAATCGGCTTTCAGGGCCGCCCGGCCGGCCCCGCTTCTCGCGCAGCGGCTGCTGTTCGCATGTGGAGTGCGCTCATTGGCTGGAACCAGCCCGGAAATCTCCCCATTCCCTTCCTCTCTTTGGTCCTTTTGAAAAGACTGGGATCAGCTGATCGTCTTCGTTTCCCCATATATATATTTTTAAGAAACATGTATAGGTTTATGAAAGTATTACTCGCATCATCGTCTTCTTTATTATTATTAATAATAATAATAATAATAATAATAAACAACAATAATAATGGTCCATATCACTGCGTGCTTTGGACCGTTAAAGAAGAAGAAATCTAATACGCAGGAGTGCATCTAAGCCATAGCATGTTATTGTTAAATTAGTCAAAAGCAAGAGACCGGGTCAGGTGAACCCAAATACTATTTTCGGTCATTTTTTGTTTGTTTTTTTCAAGTGTTCAGGGTCATTTAGAACCGGTGAGTCGGCAATGCAACGTGTTGGGTTCCGTATGTAGGTATAATTTTGTGTTTTTTTTAATTGTCTCATCTGTTGAGGATACAGTAGCTGTTATGGAAATTAGGCAGTAATAGAATCCATTGGAAAGAAACAGCATATGCCCATAATTTAAACCATATTCATTAAATAAAGTAAAACGTAAATAATTCGCACTGTTGCCTTCACTGCAAACGGTAACGTGTGCAGGTAAAATAGGGGGAAATTAGTGTTGTGGTAAATACAATTTTTTATTGTGATTCGGTCAAAACACTAACCTGTCAGTGTTTCATTTATGTTTTGGATCAAACGAAAACTGCGTTCCGGGCCAGTTCTTCTGAGGAAGAACGTATCGAGCCAAGGAGGGGGTGGAGGGCAGCCAACATGTCATCCAAGGCGCAGTCAAGTGATTTTTAAAGTGTAAGTGGTTGGTAAAGGCTTGTGCTGCAGCTTCAGCGATAACCAAAAGATACAGGCCCATGTAAAACAACGTAACCAAAAGATGTAAGCAATGAATTGACGATATTACAAATTAATATCTAAACTTTTCCCCCCATTCCTGGAACACTGAGGTCTGCCAGAAATTATGCAGATTAGATTTACATCTACATATCACAAAATACTGCGGCTTCTGTATTAATTATGAAGAGAAACTTTAGATAGGAATTTATAGTTTAATCATTGGGTGATCGATGGGTGCAATATGCATTAGTATCCCATGGATAATATACCAGTGACATACAACTGAATGCAGTGTCAGACAGTTCCTGGAGCAACTGTGGGTTTGGGGCTTTGCTTTGCTTGTTAAAGTACATTTACTTATTTAGTCGAACCTGCAACCTTCTGATCACTAGCACAGCATCCTAACCTGTCACACACTATCCCTCAGTTACTGTATAAACCACAGTGACTTCTGACACAACTAATACATAATTAACGCAATTCTTCTTCAGCTGCAACTTCCAGTGCAATTTCTGGTAATGTCCAGTGACAGAAGAATTGAAATTACTTGGATATGTTTTTTTTAACACCACAACAGCAAGTTATCAATACTCATTTTGAGCAATAAAGTAAAAGAGGGAACAATATACAGGGAAACAAAGAATAAGAACAGGATAATAATAATACATTTTATTTCTAATGCGCTTTTCATTAAAACAAATCTCAAAGTGCTACAGAGTAAGACATAAGAACAACAAATGAAAAAAATGGATAAAATATAAATGATGCATATTGCACATCTAGAAAAGAAAATAACTAGCCGAATAAAAACATAAGAAGTTTACAAATGAGAGGAGGCCTTTCGGCCCATCAAGCTCATCTGGGGTGATATACTCACTGACGAGGAGAATCCTGTAATGTAAATGGTGTGCTTAGAAACTGCTGAAATAGGGACATCGGAAAGAGTCGGAATTGCATGCACGCAAAAAGGTGCATTCATCTCAAAAACATAACTAGATGCAAGCGGACATTGGCAGCAGAATGGTGTTTACAGAAAGGAAGATTTAGATGGACCAAGCAAGAGGTGATTATGAATCAACCCATTCCACGCAACCAGTTTCATCTAAACACTCACTTGAAACATGACACATTTCAGCACTGCACTCTATTTAACAGTCATGCGCCCTCTAGTGTCTAGTATAAATATTCTTCACAACAGGCTGCCACTGGCCAGGTTCCAGCTTAAATGCAACCCTACACTGGAAAAGGAAGATGGATATTGAAATAGTCAGATAATGTTAAGCAATGCTCACATTCATCACATGTTACTGCTACTGCATCTGAGGGTGTGGCCTTGCTTTCTCAAAAATATGTGTTGCTTCGGGTAAAAGTGCCCGCTAAATAAAAAAAAAAATATGAACATGTTACTGGGCATTCATTGGAAGCTCGGCCTAGCTGCACTTATGCCTAGCTGACTGCTTGACAGTCGTACGTCCATAATGGACTGTTTGCCGCATGCGTGCGTCGTTTTGGGTAAAAGCGCTTAATAAATAAATGAATGTGAATGTATGTGTAGTGATGCCGTGTCACACCAATGAGTGCTGTGGCTCTATGATGAGTGGGAGGAGGTGGAGTTTGCACATTTTCCTGATGCCGCGGTACCATGCCCAGTCCCATAAGAACATGTCTGCAGTGGTTTGGGTGTTTCGGATGGTTCCTTTCTGGGCATCTCCAGGGGCAGATCTAAGGAGGCCATAGCCGCCACCGGCAAATACGTTTGTCACCTCTGTTGCCACCCCACCTCAAAATAATAAAAACAAAATATCGATTATTTTTTAAGCTGAACCATAGAAGAGATGCAGTGGGGCATGGCCATCCTGATAAGTATATGGGCAGCACAATCATGACTTTCTGCTGATGCCGCCCGGCACATGGGCTCAGACACGGGCAGACGTGTCATGGATCTAACTCCTGATAGCTTCGATACCACAATGAATTTGGAAAACGGTGAACTTTTGAAATCTACACTGAATATATCACGTCCTAATTTCTGTTACAGGATTCAAGGTGATGGTGTCTGGTGATGCACAAAATACAGCTGGACGTCAACAGACACATGGTATAGAAATTAAGGCCAACGCCGCAGATTATTGATTCTTGGGAAAAAAAATGAGTTGGTGTAAAGCAGGCACGCACCAAGCCAATGGCGAAACACAAGTGTCCGCAAGGACCGACGCTCCCGTTGGCTGCGTCTATTGCGAAAACTTGCACTGGAACACATTGGCACCACTACGGGTGACGGTTGCCATACAATTCAACATGTTAAATTAGCCAAGACAGTGTCGACGGTGACCAACTGTGTCCATTTGCACCACACCCACCGGCACGATGGGAAGTGGCACAGATTCTCAGTGATGCCCCGACGGCCATAAAATCGACTTGGTGTGTTCCAGGGTTAAAGGCTACACGTCAGAACTGCACCTGATGATGTTTACACCTAGGTGTGATGTCTATTAGCTAGGTATAGAGGTGTGGATGTCCTGAGGTAGGTGAACATGTGTGAACGTGTCCAGATCCTGATGCCTTACCCTGTACCTGATGCTAAGCCTTTTCATGAGGCAAAAGTCTGTTTCGTTCTGTGTTTTTGCCGGTGTTGCTGCCAAAATGGCTGTCCATTGTATTTCATCTCCCTAATTTTGCTAAACCTGCCTCGATTCTCATGCACACATGAAGAACGACGTCTTCATTCATACAACCATATATCTAATGCAGGCAGATGATTTTTTTTTTAACAACAATTCTTTTCATTTTTTGAGTTCTGTATGTAATAAAAAGAAAACACATCACCTGACAGTGCCGGGAAAGTAACTCACAAAAGTAAATCCATTAACGACAGGTGGAAAGATAAGGTCCAAAAAAGTACAAATCCAGACCAAGGTTTTGTCTCAACCAAGCAGTTGCGTATAAAGCGTCACAGTCACAGAATTCTCAATTGGTTGGCTGAAACAAAGCCTTGGTCTGGATTTATACTTTCTGGAGCTGAACTTTCCACCTCTGTAATGTATTACTTTTATGAGTGGCTTCCCCAACACTGTCATCTCAATACTCCACCATACCATTTTAACTGAATATATGTGCTGTCTGACCAAAATGCTCTTTGGCATCTCCTCAGTAGCGTATTGGTGACTCCTACGATGGGAATAAGTGTATGTGCCTCTTGACTCTGGAGGCAGCTTATCGGTCTCACTTCCTCATGGTCTCCCTGACTCTACAGTGTACTGGGCTGTGGGTCGCATCAGTAGGACAGCAGTGTCCTCTGTACCAAATGTACTATGACACTCAATACTGACAGTATAGTTAGTCCTTCTGGGTTGAAGCAATAATAGCAAATTCAGGATCTCATCTCCTACAGGGTCTAAAAAAAGAGGAGAGGGACTTTCCCCAGTCACTGAAGGTTATGCCGTATAAACAGATTTCACAGCACAAGATGTGTCTCTTTCCCTGTATAAGAGCTCACGCTTTTTTTTTACATTCTTATGATTTCACTGAACACAAAACAAATAGAAATGATATGTGAAGAAGGATCACAGTCCACAGGGAATATTTCCTTACTATCGTATTACCCCTGTTGCTGTTCATGGGGGGGGGCTGATGTTGCTGAGAGGGAGGGATTGTACAAGGCTCTCCAGCATCGACGACTCGCCACTCTCAAGGGGCTGCAGTGACCCAAAATGCGAGGGGAGAACTCCGGCAGTAAAATGGCAGCATAATGCCACTGCTTTGCCTCATGATGCTCCCTTTACCTCAGTCCGGTCCTCGGGGACCCACAGCCGGTCCATGTTTTTGGTCCTTCTGAGCTCCCTGCCAGACATTTCACATTTTTGCTCCCTCCCAGGGGGAGCAAAAATGTGGAATGTCTGTGGGACCCCAAGGATCGGATTGAGAAGCTTTACCTCATTATATTCAAAATGCTTAATAGCTTATGAAACAGAGAGGTGGCTCCACCAGCAGGACTGCCATCTCCATCCTACTGGAACGTGAATCCTGTTCCCAGCTCTGGCTCTGCATTACGTGGAGTTTGCATGTCATCCCTGTGATTGTGCTTTTTCCTCCTGCAGTTAAGCTAACCACTGTCTCTAAATCAGGAATTGTCAACCCATGGGTCACAATCCAAATTTGGGTCACAGCAGAATCACACTGCAAGAATTAAAAACTTATTTTGTTTACGTCACCTGCTTCTATCTCACAAGCGTGTGAAACGTTATTTAGATCAGGGATTCAACTCATGGTGGGTCGCTGCAAGTTCTGAAATGGTCGCGAGGCAGAGTTGGAAATATAAGCATTTTAAAACCAGCAAGCTCCTATGCTGATCCACGATCAGATTTCCTCCCCCCAATCTTAGAATTTCCCTATATAAACAGGTCTTGGATTTGCAAATGCTTAGCGCAAAACTATTGAACACTCAACCAATCCAAGAAGCTAAACCGCAGATGCTTATTTTAAAATTCACTGGCAATCAGATTTGTGCGATACGCATTGATTGGCATAAATTGCAGAGCGCACTGCTTGCTTGATCATAATGTTAATTTAAACCTACACTTGATATAGGGTCACGACTGAGCTGGCATGGAAAAAATTGGTTCGCAGTGCAAAAAAGTTTGTGAAACACTGCTTTAAATTACTCGAAGTGTGCATGTGCCCTATGATGGACTGACATCCCAGCCTGAGTGTTTCCGTGCTTCCTGGGATAAGCTCCAGGCTCATGACAACCCAGTCCTTGATAATGATTATTGAAAATCGATGGATGAAAGCACAGCCAAATTGGATAGGTATGCTCTTAAGTGAAACAATATGGTAACCAATGTTGGGCATTTCAGATCCAGTAGCTACAAATTCAGACCAGGATTTTGTTCTACCAACCAGCTGAGCATGAAGAGTCACAGTCAAAGAGTACTGACTTGGCTGGTAGAAACAAAATCATGGTTTGGATTTGTAGCTTCTGGGTCTGAAATGCCCAACATTGATGGTAACCTTTTTCCAACATCCATAACTACATACAGAACTGTGCAAAAGTCAAAAGAAATGTTTAAAGCACAATTTAACATTAGAACATATGCAAATTATGAGTAACAATGAAAACTAGTAAAAATGTCTTCCGTTCTCTAAAAAGTTACTGATTGGATGGCTAGAAGAACGCAGATTTGGTTCCCAAACCTCTCAGGGGTGCCCCAGCCATTCTGTGTATTTGTTACATTTCACTTAATTAATTAACTTAATTAGTTTTAAAAGGTCAATGAGATATTGATTATCTATACGAGACATGTTAGTGGTCGAGTCAAAAATACCTGCGTGGCGTGGATGGGTGCTGCAAATGCTGGGGTGATTTTAGCAGAGGGTTTGAAATGGCTGAGCTAACACACTTCGACAGGCATAATATCATAGCTTTACACCAATATAAAGATCATTTAAACATCATTTTCTTCGGCTGGCTAAGACTTTTGCGCGGCCCTGTATCTGTTGGAAGTTCATGGTGGAGGTGGAGCCTCTCGCAAGAAGCATAGGGCACAAGGCAGAGTGCACCGTGGAGAGGACGCCGGCGCATCACAGAGTTAAAAAAGCACTACATCAACCAGGGGATCTTAACCTGGCCTCCATGCATAGAGGTCAGAGGGTCAGTCAACAGAAATGCGACGGAAATTTCCATTTATTTTCATGAACCTCTAACTGAAATTCCGGGGTGGGGTGATAGGCCACAGTCTTCACAGGACAGCTAAAGTGGTCTATTGGAACAAAAACGTTTAACCCCTGATATAAAATCTAAGGCACAGGAAACAAAGAGATACAGAATTTCATGATGACGATTACTCAGCGTAGCGCTGCCAAGTCATGGTTGCCATGGGGATGCCTTAGCTTTCATTCGCCCGGCCTACAAGCTTAATTCAGAAGGGTGAAATAACACGGGGAGGACAGGTTTGAGCATTCGCCGAAGTCACGTCAATCACGTCAATCACTAGCATCAGAAAAATGCACGATTGTGCACGTTAAATGAAGCGTGCATCAATATGTCTCTCTCAGACATCTGACACTGTTCCCAGATCTTCCTCCTCCTGAACATCTTTGTGGGCCTCGTGAGGGTATTTTATTTCATTTGCCGTAGATCCATGCCCCTTATATAGTCTCCGAACTGACCTGGGATCAGAAAGGGGATTCACATGTGGCCTTACGGTGAAAGTCCCCCAACCAGCGGCAGAAGTCTTTGTTCCCTATAATGGAAAAGAATCTCCCTTTTCACTCTGGCTGCTGCCTCTCACACAGGACTCAGAAAACCGCGAAGGAGCTCATCATACACCCTGTTATTCCTGGTGGTGCCACAGTGTTAGACTGAGTCATTTCGAAATTAAAATATCAACATTTTTTTGTCCTCTGGACCCAGGCGTGTTTTAAATTTGCATAAAATCATGCCGCTGTGTCAGAAGCTACCTTAAAAACTGAGATCTGGGGACCTGATAAATACGTGTTTGGTTTTTAAACAGGATTTATATCACGCGTCATTTATATAAGCGCAAAGACAAACGCTTCTGAAGCAGAAGATCCCCCACTTACCGCGGATATATTTAGCTACCATAAGCGGTATGATTTATTTGGAGATCAGAGATGCGTTGCCTTTATGTGAACTGCCCTTTCGTTTAATTAGAACAGGTTGAACCTCACCTATAGCCTCACGTGTAAATGAAACCCTTACCTGAAACCAAATGTACTCAATTACCTGTTTTAATAATTATAGGACACATTAAAGTGTATTTCACACACAACCCATGAATAAAACAAGGCAGTACAGGAGTTTAGTATGTTACATGTAGGGAAGTGTCAAGAGAGACGCGAAGAAGGACTAATAGGCAGGTCTATGGGGAAAACGGGGGGTTTATTAAAACCAAAACTAAACAGGGGCTGGACAGGGGCTAGGGTGACCACCTAATCCATGTCGGGGGGGGGACACTAAGCTACTTCAGCTTTTATAAACTACTTTAAAACTAAAAGGCTCCTGTGTTTGGTTGAATAGTTCAGTTCTTCTTGTGCTCTGACAGGTTTATTTCCTTGATTGAAAGACCGATCCAGCTGTTTCACTTTAACATTAGTGACACACGCATGATTATAGGAGACTGACAAGTCAGCACACAGCAAGAACTCAGTGGTTAAGAGAAATCCAGGACTTTTTAAAATTGAAATGCTAGTTTACAAACCCCGTCTTATCTCATCGTGTCCCCTTTGACATAGATCATCTGGTCATCCAAACAGGAGCTGGAAAACAAACGGGACCGAGAGTGGTCAAAAACGGGAGGATAGGTACAGAGAAGGACATGGGCAGATGTTACTCACCAGACTGGGGATGATAAAACACATACCTAAATATCAAGACTAACATGGGGCAACAAGGGTGATGCTACGGAGGAGGCAGGAGAGGCAGGTGGCCATGGCAGCCAAGGCGTATCAGGAAGCCTCACAGAGAAGCAACGATGTTTTACCAACATATCACCCCGCTGTAAATTATACTTATTTAGTACTGATATCACACACCAGTAAAGTCGATCAACATTACAAAAGAAACCTAATAAGTTAAAAAATTACACATTATCTGTAAAAACACTTTACTTTAAGGGGCACAAATAATCTAGTACATTTTTATTTAATGCAATAATTATCCAGTAAGTAAGTATTAGTTACATACAGATCCCATGTTTGGTCATCATTAATCAATCATATCATTTAGTTCATGTATTTATAGCAGCTATAGTTGTTTGGTCTGTAATTGAGTAGTGACTGAGTTACTAAGTTACTTCTCCCTCCTTAAGTAAAGTGTTGCCAAAGATTAATTATATGTTATTATCACGTATGAAACAAACACATAATGATTCAGAAAACAAATTGTACTTATTTTACAATACTCCATATTTTCATGCTGTAGTAAACTGGTTTAGTAGCAGTGCTAAGATCAACAAACTGCTTTATACAACAGTGTATAAGCATGCGTTGAATGCCGTTGGGAAGATACTGCTCTAGCGAGACTGCTGGTGTAAAACTGCGGCTCTGCAGACAAACATTACCGGCGCTATCAGAAATTAGAACATTCCTATGAAATCTTTCGCAAGCCGAAATGGCGTAAACCGTAGACGTAATAACCATCAGTTTATAGGGGATAGAATTTTGAGCATTCCCTGACTGTGCCAAATCATGCCCAATAACACATACAACCTAAAATAACAATAATATATAGTAAAAGCAGGAATGGTGCGATAAATACACAGCCTATATAAAGTAGAAATATATAAGCCTATCTACAGTGTAATTTCACTTCAGAATGGCAGGGATGCATTCTGAGAATTGCATCATTATGCAGTTGTATTGTTACTGAGAACATCATAGAGTGAAGAAACAAGCCTAGACAGTATAGCCTACTACATACCTAGTCTATATGGTATAGCCTAAATCAGTGTTCCTCAACCCAGTCATAGGGGACTCCTGACGGTCCATCTTTTTGCTTCTGCAAAAACGATCCCCGAAGACTGGATCGAGAAACACTGGCCAAATTAATGATTAAGGAGTACAGTACAATAAATACACGAACCAGTAACACAGCGTAGTTGTGTGTTATCATCATCAAGTATTATGTACTGTGAAGGGTGTAGGAACTATAAGGAACGGGGTGAGCAACCAGAATGGGCGGTTTGTACAGCAGCTGGCCCAACCTTGAGCAGCAAGGGGTGGACTGGCAACAAAAAGCACCCGGGATTTTGCTATCAAGCAGCTCCGAGCTGATATTTTACTGCAGACCGGGGAAGGGGTCCC
The DNA here is from genome assembly GCA_015163995.2 of Mormyrus lacerda. Classification (NCBI taxonomy): domain Eukaryota; kingdom Metazoa; phylum Chordata; class Actinopteri; order Osteoglossiformes; family Mormyridae; genus Mormyrus; species Mormyrus lacerda. Next base: position 24,672,422 of record JAABNX020000130.1, read on the forward strand.
CCGTGGTATATTTTGCCAGTCATATAGCTAATATACCACCGGCGTTGTGGTAGCAAGACCATCCCTCACAAGACCGACCTTCTGGGAAAATGTCCAGACTCCGCAATGGCCAGTCCACGTCTGATGAGCGGGTTCTGTGTGTGTCAGCAGATCGATCGGTCCATCTCCCTCACCCCCCCCCCCCCCCCCAATGGGCGGTCCTGCTGGTAGCAGCCTAGTTCATTTCCTGCCCCATATAATAAACATTTGAATGGTCCGATAAAAACATTAAACATTCAGATCAAGAGAATGGATATTTGAGTGCCTATACCGTGCAGACAGTCAGTCCCAGCACCCCACACCTCTCCAAGCTAATCAGATTGAATGGGGAAAATAGAAGCAGGCCTTTCTCAGATTCTGCTTCAGTCCATCCATTCATGAATGATGAAAAAGCAAGAAAATTAATTGTGATAATCCATTTACATCTTCATTTACATGTTTGGCCTATGTTTTGAAAAACTCAGCTACAATATAACAATGTGATTGGTACAATACCTATATCAAATAAAAATTACCCCCCCTGATTCTGCTTTAACCCCTGACTATAAGCTGTGTGGCCTTTAACCTCTTGGAGTAGCTTACTTTATGTTTGTTTATGTTTTAAGTTTGACTTAAATTATTTAGCTCAATTTACTGGACAATTATTACACTGCAATATTTTTGCAAGAAATATTACCAAAGGCGTATTTATAAACAAAAAGAGAGGTGAATAATGACCCAGAATAAACTATGACCAAATATAATAATATATCTACCAATAGTCTGCCAAACAAGTTGGTGATGCTGCCATAAATTATGCCAATCAGTGCCAACAAATCACTTGCATTTGCTCAGTATTCAATTCAATTTTATTTATATAGCGCTTTTAACAACATTGTCACAAAGCACTTTACATATAACCGGCCAGAACCCCCACCAAGCAAGCCTGTGGCGACAGTGACAAGGAAAAACTCCCTCTAGCAGGGAGGAACCTTAAGAGGAACCTAGACTTGGAAGGGGACCCCATCCTCCTCTGGGCACCCAATATAAATTTCTCACAAATGCACTAAACCGCCTATGAGTGAGACCAACAGCAAGTACTAGAATGATTATCGGAGATTGGCGAGCAAATGGAGGCGCAAAAGCAGGGGCAGTAAACTTTACACTGAATTTTTTTTTTGTTAACATGTATTACATAATCGTGAAATGGAAATTTCATTAAAATTACAGACCTAGTCAAGTTTTGTTTCCTATGACAGATGTCCTATGACACACAACGTGTAACTTATCGCTTTAACTCAGGAGATTATCGCAGTTCTTTGGAAGTGACAATTGCGATATGCATAACATGCGATGCTGGTATTATTATGCAGACCTGCGACGCGGTATGGTAGCGCAGGGGACAGCTTTGTGTCTGTGAAATCTCTGCTTTTCCTCGTGCCATCTGCTCCAGTCTCCTCCCACAGGCGGAAAACCTGCAACTAAATTGACCTTACGTGTGACTAAGTGTGCTGCCCGATCCTGACTTTGGCCAATTACTATACATTATATTAACGATTAATCATTAAATTAATGCAAATATTAATATAAATGACAGTGACAAGCTGTCACGCAGCTCGAGGAAGGAAGACAGGGATCCAGAGATGCGGGGAAGACAGAGGTTTAAAAAGCAGAGGAGGTAGCAAATACAGGCAATGTCCAAAAGTTTTGAGGAAGGGAAAGAGAGCAAGCCAGCCTGGAGGGCAGGAGCGGAGGCGGAAGGCAGAAGAGGCTCCGCAGGCTGGGCAAGCAGGTGAGCGGGTGAAGGGTCGCTAGGCAGGAGTCATAGTCGTGTGGCTTGAGCAGGGGTCAATACCAGGGGGATCCGTCCGACGTAGTGGCACAGGACGGGAGAACAAACGGAGAGGCGAAGAGGGGGAGCCGGGCTCGGCAGGACAGGCAAGTCAGGTTAGGGAGCTGGACTGGGAAGGGAAGGGAAGGGAAGGGAAGGGAAAACAGGTAAGGGGCGGGAGACTGGGTAGACGACGGACAGAAAAACGCTCAGCAAGGCTTCTAATCATCAGCTCAATACTTCGCGATAAGGCTTTGGCTTCACTCCTCCTCTAAATGGCTCTGATTGCTTCCCGACGCGCTACACCTGACAACAGCCCTATTCATTTCATTTACATGAATGTTAACGCTACTGTTCACAAAAAAAGTGGTTAATAGTATGGATGTATAAGTGTAAATTGTGTCATTACGTTTTTATGCGTCACATATCCTGACGAAACAAACCTTTGCTATCTCAATAAATGTCCCCAAGGGAAAAGGTAAGCTTAGGGGCTTATACACAGTGCCGTATCGGCTAGACGTGTGTGCGATACGTAATACATGACGCCAAACCCCAGGCTAATAATAGGAGATGAGAGGCGGCCTTAATATCTTATAAGTCGCAGCTTTGCATAGGCAACATAGCGGAATGCAACCTTACCACCTCCTTCGGTATAAATAAATAAATAACTGAAATCCGAAGCATCTTTTACCACTACTTTTTTTTTTTTTTTAACAAAATCTTGAAAACCTCCCTCCTGACCCCCACACTGAAATTTAAAGTTAACCATCGCTGTCCTGCATCCTCCCAACTGAATTACCTGTGCAACAAAGCTTATTTTTTAACATACCATAATATGCAGGCAGTAATGAGATTAACCATATGCCTGTAATTCCTTTGCAGATAAGATTTATGTATACACTTAAGTCTTCATTGAGTCAGATACGCACTGAAGATCTGGGATCCTGCAGTCTCCAAGTCCTTTGGTAAATTCCTTAACATGTCCTAGTTAATGATGCCTATGACCTTAGTAGCTACATCTACGTTGTAGCTTTAGGTCAAAGCATATAACACGTACTGTATATTTATAAATGATTCCTTCTTAACATAATTAAAGGATGAGTTGTGGTCATCGTCAAAAATATTTGTTTCATCCCTTTCGGAATGAAAAAATAACGTCTCCTTGCCTGTGGACCCTCGTGTTTTCCTTGCTTTTGAACAATGTCCTTGTTTTAGTTTTGCACTAGAAGAAATTCCCTGGCTTCAGCCCCCTTCCCATATTGGGTCGAAATCTGGCAGAGCACACAACTTTCCGAGCGGGAAAGACATTCAACAGACAGTAGCGGTGAAAAGCGGAGATGCCAGAGCAGCCAGGAACCGACGGGATCGTGGCACCACGGCGGAGCCTTTGGGATGTTAGGGATGGGAATTAGGGTTTATATAAAGAAATGTGATCATGGCACACTGGGTGAGACAGGCGCCAGCAAGGAAGCGAATCTCCCCAAGCTCACGCAGATTAGCTAGACAGGTATTCTACATCCAGCTTGACTATCCACTAGGGAACAATTAAATAGGTTTATTAATGGGTGCAAATTACGTATTTAGGGACTAGATTTGTACATTTCTCGGCAACCTGTTATCAAAGACCACACATCCTGGGTTAATTTGCGCAAAAACATATCTGTTCAAAAATCTGTTTTCCTTTTAAAGTAGGATTTTTAAAAAAATACAGCAGCTGTGGCATTTTATTTATGTCGATGTTACAGTTTTCATCAATGTTGTTGTCAAGGTGCATTGGGGCAGCGATGCTGGGAGCAGCAGTTCATAAAAATAAATGGGTTAGTTCTAACTGGCTGCAGCAGAATGTAAAGGATTGTAACAGCTTTGATGAATTCATTTATGAAATGGTCATGAAAAGGTTACTAAAATGTCTTTGGATTAATGTAAAAGACAGAATAATTTTCATTTATTAGCACAAAACATTAGTGATCTTTGCTGAATGCAGTTTCACACCTTGTACATTCTGTGACCTATTTTCAGGGATGGATTATTTTCAAATTAATGGCTCAAATCCAGAATAAAACCATCTCCCTTGATATCCAAGCCATAGGCCCATACTACTCCACACCTGCTCACTTTCCAAAGGCCACAGATGCTGATCCAGGATCAGTTAGACCAGCAACCCAGCCATTCTGCATTCTGTATTTATGCCACGGCGCGTTTGTGAGTCCCGGTACAGCCGTCACTGTCACATCACCTGTCTGTTGATTCTCCTTAGTGGATTTGACTCACGATGGCAGAGACCTCAAACTCCTGTGACACTTCATTGAAGAAGCAGCGGGAAGATGGATGTAGCATTTATCTTATCGCACATCTCTGCATCGCCATGTTATTCCACAGACCGAAGCCCGGCTCACATTTCCAGCATCCCCTTGTTGTTCTCAGCCCGGTGTGGCCTACAGTTCACTTTGCAAGTGCTACCTGGTTGTCAGACCGCTTCCCCCGGTGTTCTTATGGAGATGTGCAAAAATACGCATCTATGAAATTATACCAACACAGCACTCTTTTTCTCTAGAGATTTTTCAAGTTATTAGTCAAAATCTGCATTTCAATGTGCTTTTGCGTTGATTATTTTACATATGCACCATTTGTGCATGTATGTTCTGCACGTGTACATGCATGTGTGTTTTATGTCAGAGAGGTCTAAATACTGCCTCCTCTGCATGAGAGACCCTGCAGGTTGTGTCCCCTGAACATCACAGAATCCCTCTAGACCCTCATGGAAGGACCCCAAGCCCCCGGACACGTGATTGATAATATCCAAAAGGCCACTCGTATTTAGACTGGCCACCTGCTCATCTTCATGCTCTTTGGATATTGTTTTCACGCTTGTCATTTACACTGTGGCTTTATAAATATACATGCATAATAAAGATTCTGTCTTCTATATGAATATGAATCTATTCTGCACACATACTAATATTTCACCAGCAGTGAAATGAAATTGCCCCTATGCCAGACATCGGTAGGATAACAAAATAGGATAACAAAATAAAAACGAACAAAATCGGTACCAAAAATATTGCGATATATAAAAAGCATATTTGCGCCTGTAGCTTCCGGGGCAGGTTCTGGATCCGCAAACGACAAGCGAGTACAGAAAAAGCAAGTATATGGATGGATTTTGTTTACATAACAAAAACATTTAAAATGCAGGTCGCCGCTATAGATTATTTTACTTGGTGGTGGCAATGACCCTAACGGCCCGGAGATGTTGAGCTTCCTCAGCTGCCTTGGGTGATACAGTCTCTGCTGACCTTTCTGCACCAGGGTCCGTGTCAGGTGTGCAGACACGTGTACCCCAAGGTGCCGGCCCCTACTGACCTGTCCAGTAAATCTTGAGGGTTGCGTACTTCTTGAAGTGACCATAAAAAATGTGAGTATTCCGCATTGAATCTATAATGAATATATAATGTAACTTTAATCTATCCATCCATTTTCTGTCCCTGATGATCCAATGCCAAGTCGCAGGGGTCTGCAGCCCATCCTGAAAGCTACAGGCATAAGGTAGGGAATTGGCCAGGACGGGACACCAGCCCCTCAGACATACCATCCACACCTCTGCAGTAATTTGGCAACTCCAGTTCACCTTAGCATGTTTTTGGACTGTGTGGGTCGGGTGTCATGCAGCCAAGGCAGAGACTCAAATCCCATTCCTAGAGGTAAACAGCGCTAATCACTGTGCTACTCAAACTGTAACCCATAATATCCAAATGGCAAGTTTATAATGCAGCATATTTGAAACGGTATAGTCGAGTCTCTCCGCAGGCGGCTGCTTCGTTTTCCTGGCCTCTGCCGACCCAGTGCTTACTTCTCCGTGCGGGTCTAATCCTTTTGTATGGACGCGTTCTCCACGTGCCACCTAGTGGACAGATAGTATAATTACAGAGCTACCGTTCTCTTTGGGGTTCTTGGGGGGGGGGGGTTCATCAATGTCTACATCGACTTATCTGGCGTCGGGTCACTTGGTCTGGCAGGCACAGCCGGATGTCGGCAAGCTTCCACGAAAGCCTAGCTTTTCAAAGGTGCTCCTTTCAGGGTGCAGATAGCGTTTGCGCTTTTTTATGCAATCCCCGTTTCCGCTATTCACTAGGCGGCCGCGGGGGAATGACACCCCCACAGATTCGCAGACCCCGCAGGCGTGATTGCCTCTTGTTATCACTGCTGCCGTTTAACCAGTTTGTCTCATATTTCATCTAATGTCCCTCAAGTTAAGTAAGTAAATGAGTCGATTAATTCTCACAACGTACGAGTCCTTAGCTTCTTTGTAAGAAAGAGGTATACGGTCGTGCGTTTCAAAACTATGAAGATCAATGTCCCTATTTATTATAAATTAGAAGAAACGTTTAATTTCCATTGGTAATACAAGGGAGTCAATTTTCTGAACACTAAAGCGTGAGATCCGTGCTTTAAGATCAATTGGCAAAAAGGCCCAATATTAATTTAGTGAGCTTTGCATCACTATTAAATGACTAAAATGTTGGTACTTAAGGGTGACGTGGTGGTGCAGTGGTTAGCGTTGTTGTCTTGCACTATTTGGACTAAGGTTCGCCTCTCCATCATGGCTGGATGCGTACACTCAAAAACATGATTTGTGGCCCGATTAAACATCAAGGAATAGTTTTAAGCAAAATGTAACTAAAATCTAAACTCAAAGGTGTATTAATGGAAAGCACATACACATTTGGTGAATTTAATTAACCCTTACTAAATCTAAATAAACCAGGTAAACTATATTTAATTAGATCACACAAGGAGTGACATGTATTACATTCCAGCACAGTAGGTGGCGATAATGCAGCAATTTTGCGGTAAAATATTATTATTGCCACGCCTCCACGAACGTTGGTCGTGATTTAGGCTGAAGCAGATGGTTGTCAAAGAATTTGAATCGGTGAGCTTTTTTAAAAGTCTATAATCCTTGTCATTTTTTGTGTTAACGATATGTCTGTGTCATTTATGATGTGCCATGCAATAATTATTATGGACAGTGTGCTGGAAAATATAAAAAATTGTCATTTTATATGCCTTTCCCAGAATGAGAGCATTGAACTCAAGTCTGTGTCTACCTCAATGAAGACACAACACGCTCATTAAGGAATACTTGGTCAGTAGTACCATGTTACTGTGAGATTTTAAGATTGAACTTATATGTAATATATTTGTTTTGTGTGCTGTGTTTGCTAAAAATAAATTAACTTTACTCAGTAACTGCATATAAACACTTAAGATGAACTTTTACATAGAACGTAACTCAATAATTACGTGTAAACATAAGGTTAATGTTAAACTTGAAGTTTGAAATAACCCTTATGTGTCTAATTATTATACGTTAGTTTACATAGGAATTTACATTAAGTTTATTTAATTTACTTAAGTGTACTCAACATGATAGAAACAAGACCCTTTACATTAAAGTTATGTAATAAAATTACATGGAAAATTCTCATGCAATTAAAATACATAAAGTCTTGTTCTCCCTGTGTTGCTGTGAGGTTCTCCCGGATATTCCGTTTTCCCCGTATAGTCCATAAACATGCTGAGATTAATTGGAGTTACCAAATTGTTCCCTGCCTTGCACTCATTGGCTCTGTACCCCCCCCCCCCCCGTGACCCACACAAGCGGGAAAATGAATGAATGGATGTATTTTGGAAAGATGCATTGTTTCAATCTTATACAACAAGAACACCCAAGGAATGCAAATCCTTAATATACACCTGAAGTAATTTGGTATAACTGTATGACTTTGTAACATCAAATTGTTTAGATTTACATCACATCATTACTTTTCTAAAGGTACATTTGTTGTGTGGTATTTTTATTTTATTTTAAGATGTCGCAGTGTATCTGATTCCTTATGCTGTGGTCAATAGGCGGCGCTGTTGTGTTACTTAAGAGCCCCAAAACAGCGCGTTTTCTCTGCCTGAACCGTGCACTGAAAATTTTTAGATTAACCTGCAATTATAGAAAACGATTTACCCTTTTTCTAAAACTATTGTGATTAACAACATATGTTGTTATGCATTTGTTAAGTGTGCTGAATGGTATTTTGTGATGTTTTCTGATGTTACGTATTTGGGTTTTTAAAATAGTGTCACATCAGTCCACGCGACCTTCAACAACATAAGCATTTGGGAGAAGTGAAAATGGCACTTTGTTTAAGTTAAATAAATTTTGTATACTTTTTAGAAGTGGGTTAGCTTACATTGAGAGTAGGCTACTTGATTCTTGCGAATCGTTAAGGCTGTCAGGTTTTGCAATATTCAAAAGAAGGTGAAATATCCTGTATCTTAAATTATGCATTTTAACTCGGAGACTGAACTGACAGGCATTATGTATGAAAGATAAGCATAATCTGCAGTCTGAAATCTAATGTGACAAAACTGACGCAGTATGCGGCGTCTTATCCAAAAAAAAGTGCGCCTCCACCACTGTCAGGTCAAAATGGTCATTAAGAAGGACTATTTATAAGAACTGGGGGTGTGACGTGAGGTGTGAGCGACACTGGAGATATGACCTTTCTGCGTAGCTTTTTTTTTTTTTTTAAGGAGCGATAGAAAAATTGAGTGCGGGGTTGTTTCTACCCTGTCTCTTTAAGCGACACCAACCTGTGAAATCTCCGTCCATCATTTGCGGTCTGGTCCCTCCCTTTCCTGCAGCGGCCGGCCAGAGTGGGGAGTGAATGGGGGAGGAGGGAGAGGGTCATCGGCGAGGAGACGAAGTGGATCTGCGCTGCCAACGCTGCCTGACGTTTCGGGGCTCAAACATGGGATAACTGGCTGATCCCCCCGACATCAAGCGGGGCAAAAAATGAGCATCACTTTGACAAATCTGATACTTGACTATTAAGTCATTCTGTCCCCCTCTTACCTCTACTTGCGGTTCTTTTCTTTTTTGGACGTTTGGTACAATAGAGGAGGCTGGAATCGCTGGAGATGTTATCTGAGCTTCTCTCCTGATGAATGAGGACCCTGCGCATTTGAAATAATCCGCCGCGGCTGTTTGAGGGGATCGTGCCCCGCGTTACTTTCGCAGCTGCATTGGCAGAGCCTTCGTCGTGTGAGGCAGGTGTTCATTGTGGCTTTCCGGGCTTGCTCTTGTTTTGTTATTGTTGTGGTCTTGTTGATGTTGTAATTTCATTCGGTGATCCGCGGTAACGGGAAAGCGGAGAATGCGCGCGAGTCTTTCAGTTGCATTTTTATGCGTCTTCTATTGTTAACTAACAAATCGCTTGACGTTTGATGTTATTGGCACCGATTAATGGCCACTACAGACACGACTGAGATGAAAACATTAGTATGGACGCGCTGATTGACTAAAAGACGATCCGTGGAATAGCTTGAGAACGGAGGTAGGCTGTTTGTTTCCCCCCTTCTGAATTTACGTTTTGCTTGTATTCGTTTATTTCTTATTTGAGGACGAATTCGAAAAATATCATTTCCCAGTTGTATAACTGGTTGTGAAATAATAATATTTGTTTTGGTAGAACAAGTACCATTGGACTATCAACAATGGTGGAGCCGGTGGGCTTTGTGGAGGCATGGAAGGCACAGTTTCCCGAATCTGATCCCCCCAAGATGGAACTGAAATCCGTGGGGGGCATCGAGCAGGAGCTGGAGAAGTGCAAAGCGTCCATCCGACGGCTGGAGATGGAGGTGAACAAGGAGCGTTTCCGCATGATCTACCTGCAGACGCTGCTGGCTAAGGAGAGGAAGAGCTACGACCGACAGCGCTGGGGCTTCCGCGGGGCGTCCCAACCGAGTGATGGCGAGCGCCCATCCGGCATTGATCCCCAGCTGCTGCACTATGCCCCTGGCCAGGAGCAAGGGCACGGGGACCGAAGCAGATTCCATCCTGTTGGGGAGGAGAGGCCAAGGCCCTGCCCCCCAGCTCCCCGCAGGTCCTCCTCCCATGGCGACAGTCTTGAACCCACATTGGCGGGAGAAAGGCACCTCCCAGTGGTTGCTGCGGAGATGGACAGGTGTCGGTATTTTGGGGATGGTGAAATGGACAAACTATCTCCCTCCAAGAGGGGAGGGGTGTCCTCTCGCAGATCGGGGGCAGTGCCCTCTATGCCGTGCGACAAGGATCCTCCACCTGACCCTCCCATGAAAGACAAGCCCGGCATGGGTCTAGGTGTGGCGGCCCTAAGGTCCAACTTCGAGCGGGCCAAGAGGGCCAACTGGCCTGCATTTGGGGATGGGAAGGGGGTTGCTGAGCGGTCTCTCTACTCCAGTGTGGAGTACCACCAAGACAGGGGCTTGGCGAGACCCAATGATCGCGAAGTCCAGGATGCACTTGGTAGCCAGGCCGTGCAGATTGAGCGGCAGCGATCGCTGGCTAGGGCGGCGGTGGAGACGCGCAGGGCTGGGCATCGGGGCCGCTCCGCCGAGGGCCACTGTGGCGGTTACGAGGCCGAGGGGGAGGATGCTGAATCCGACACGAGGCATCCCAAAGAGGGGCTGCTCCACGCAAATGGGGGGAAGCCACACCAGCCGCCCTGGCAGCAGACTGAATTCCAGTCCTACCCTGGCGTCTATGTGAGCGAGGGGGACGGGAGGGGCGTGAGCCAAAGGGACCGGGGCGGGGACGAGGCTCCCACCACCTGGCCCCGGAGGTCCTATTCGCCGAGGAGCTTCGAGGACGTCGGCGGCGGTTACACGCCTGACTGCAGCTCCAATGAGAACCTGACATCCAGCGAGGAGGACTTCTCCTCGGGCCAGTCGAGTCACGTGTCACCCAGCCCCACTGCCCACCGTTCCTTCCCAACGCGGGAGAAGAGCCGCTCGCCGTCCCAGAATTCCCAGCAGTCCTTGGACAGCAGCAGCCCCCCCACCCCTCAGTCTCAGAAGCGTCACAAGCACCACGTCCTGGTGTCAGAGGCAGCCGTTGTGGGCGTTAGGAAAACCGGGCAGATCTGGCCCAACGATAGTAACTGCACCCTGTCCAGCAGGACTTCACATGACAACAGTTTCCATGGAGACGTAGGTAAGCGCTCGTCCTGTTTTTATTGTTGTTTGGAGATTGATTGTGGCGGGGAGTAAGAGGTGCAGTGGGAAGAGCAGGGCCCTTCAGGGAGGAGGAGGGGTCCTGTTATCAAATGGCTAACACAGAGGGGCATCCAGCCACACAGAAATCGAAAGCCCTTTTCATGAGTAGAAAGCTTTTTCCGGCCCAAGCATCTCTGAATCACTTTTGGTCCTTTAGCCAATTCTTATGTTTACTTTTTAAGTGATTGATTTATTACTGCATTTATTATTTTATTTTATACTCCAGGTTTGTTTCTGTAGCTCTACCAGGAAGAGCAGCTTCCAAATGGAGGTTAAACCTTAGACTCCTTGAGTGATAAATGGGTCAGTTCCTTTAAATTTTTTTCAAGCTGCTGTTTAACTGCAGCTGAGCAGCGTCAGTGCTGGGGTCTTTTAGGGGTGTAGTAGTGTACAGTCTTTGTTTTCAGTTTCTGATGGAATGTGACATGAGCAGCATAAAGATGGAGGTTCAGGGTGGGAGGTAGGCAGGCAGTGGGTCTGTCCTTGTGGTGGGGGTGTGTGACAACACAGATCAGTGTCGCAGGTTCATCGGATGGGAGAGCAGTGGGAGGCTTTGTGTTGGTGGTGGTGGGGGGGGGTTGTGTGTGTGGGGTGGGGGCAGCTGGTCCACTCCCTTGGGTTTACAGACTGTTGTTGCTGAACATGTTGTTGCACGCTCCCCCTGGTGGCCATAGATATGCAGTGGGTTGAGGGCCACGGTTAATTTGATAAGTAGCCGATTGTGGTCAGCAGTGTCCTCAAAGCAGAGCGAATGCCCACAGGATCCTTTCCAAGAACTCCAGCCTTTTGCTAATAGCTGTCGACGTGCAGACATCCTCAGCGTCACGCACATGCCTGAGCAGAGAGGTCGACTCGTCTGTTGAATGAATCAGAAGCCTCTTCTTTGGCTACTCGGTAAACTTCAGTGGATGCATTTCTTTCTACGGGCAGCCTTTGTTTTTACTGTGCTGTCTCTGTGCTGGGGGCGGGGGGGGCGTCGCACTGAAATGGTGCTTTTCAATATTTCACTGTCATGCTAAATATTTGTTGTGAAGCGCTTAATTCATGACATTGCGATCTATTGCTTGGAATAAAATTTCCTTTTCTCTAGCCTGCGAGTTAAGAGAAGGTCCCTCAGTGGTCCATGAACTTTCCCATCACTGCTCTGGCAACTCAAATCCAGTCTGTCACTTCGGATTACTTCTTTCTGAAAGAGTTCTGTTGCCTGCGTATTAATCCTAATTGGTTGTTTAAGTTGGTTAATTTATCTGTTGACTGGATTGCTTTGCCTTCAGAATCTGTGAGATATGCGAGATCCTCTGGGTCGGAGCTGTGGTATTTTTAGAGGACACTGGTAAACGTGAGCTGAGACATGTTCAGCGTGTCTGAGATGGTCAGGAATGATCCCGAACATCCCCAGGATGGCACCATCAGGGGTTCCGGCAGGGGTTCCCGAGTTACACCCGAATCACGGTAACTGCTCGTGGTGAATGTTGGTGGAAAACATCTCCCTCTTTGGTCTTGTTCATGAAGCCAAGCTGTTGCACCCCTTGCTGTGTCAGGGTGGGAGCAGTATAGAGGCCGTCGGTGGGCATCGAGTCAACTCATGCGAAGACGGTCTGCTCCTTAACATCTACTGTGGTTTCAAACGCTGAGGGGAATAGGCAGCCACCTGTTGGGATGGTGTCAGGGATTGCAGCCATATCACCTCATGCGTACAGTATGCACCCTAAAGCTTTCCACTAAGATCTGAGCCTGCTTGGAAAGGAACTGCAGCAGATGACTGTCTTTTACGCTTTATTAAGAGCTTCGTAGCAGGAAGGATGGTCTGGAAAGTTTCAGCATAATGTGACTTTTTGGGAGGCAAACGTCTTCAGAAACCAGTAGGAGATGCACTTCTCCATGATACTTCACTTTATCATCATTAACAGTATTTACTAGCTTTTTCACACCTGTGGGCTGTTAGCACTGCTGGCAATTCCGGGAGCACTTTGTAGTATGAAGATTTGAATAACTTTGTGTAGATTTAACTGTACTGTCATAGCCCTGTCAGTTCTGTTCAGTAGTTGGGGTGAGACCAAACGTTAATTTTTTTAAACCTGCCATTCACTTCTGATATCAGAGTTTTGTTTCTTTTGTGTTAGCGGTGTATAAGCCTCACTTTTGTGGCCATGGAAATAGGCTGTTTGTCAGCCTTCCTTCTGTGGCTTTTACTTCAGTGGTTTGTTTGGATTTGGTTCTGGTTCTGCCGTAGTTTGGGGGGGGGGGGGGGGTGGTTATCTGATGCTTTCTCCTCTTCCCGTCACCCTTTGGCTTGGATGGTGCTAACCTGGCATGTTATGTAGTGGTTTGGCAAGGCGTGGCATGGAAAGCCACCTGATCAGTCCTGGAGGACAGCTGCTTTCTTCCATGCGGTGGTTTCCGCCCATGTACCGACGGTCCCCCTCCTTGGCTGGTTTCCACGGTAGCTGCCGTAAGTGTAAACAGGGCTGCTTGTACTCACTCTGTAATCACGCGGCGGCTTCCTGAGGCCGAGGTTGGCAGAGGGACCTCTTTGTTTGCGATCGTTGCTGCTGCTGCTGCCGTTTCACTTCTTTCCGTGACGGTGGGCACAGGGCAGCACCTTCGGACGGCCCGGTGTGTTTCTCATGGCCCAAAGCCCCAGTAGTAGCTGTTAATTAAAATGCAAACATTTCTTTCAGACCCGCATGTGGTTTCTCGGGTCATTCTTTTTCTTTAATAGTGCTTAATAAGCTTTGTAATGTTGGGTAGAATAAGCAGCCAGTTTGTTCCGGATGAACGCAAAAGGCGGTCGTGGTAGGGCCGAGAGTCTGGTATGAGGAGGAAACCACGTGATGGGTGATGGAGACCTTTTTCCATGGCAACGGTTCAGTCAAACTTAGAAAAGGACCATGTGGGGAATTAAGGGGGAAAAGATGGTGGATGGTGGGATTGTTTTGGTGTGTGTTAAGGAGCAGATGGAGGAGAGAGACTCTGCAGACCTTTAATGTCCAGGGTGATGGAGTTCGTTGGCTGCTGCTGTTCTGTTCCAGTTGGACGGCTTGTTTTCCTGCCTACCTGAGGCGAACCCTACAGGCTTGGTATGTGATGTTTGGGGTGGGGAGGTGCTGCCTGTGCCTCCATAGCAGGTTGTGTGTCTGCTGAGAGGGTGCCCAGGTGTGCCTGTTACCAGAGGAACGGGGTGGGTGGTGGGTGCCTCGTCTGGGTTTTTTGTTACCTGGGAATCAATTTCTTTTTGGATCGCTTGTGATTTATAAATTTGGCTGTAAGATGTTTTCAGGCAGGATATTTTTGTTTCTGAAACAGCAGAGGTATAGTAACAGCTTTTTTTCCATGGTAAATGAGTTAATTTCACTGGTTACTCCCATCGTGGTGAGAGGCACTGTATCGGGCTCCGGGATGGCGGCGGGAGGGCGGGTGTGTCTTTTACTGCCTTGTGGTTGTGTTTGGGCCCAAAATGTGTAAACGGGGCGCATTCCACTCCCAGCTGTGAGTCAGCATGGAACTGCCAGCCTCTTTTGAGGCTCTTTCTGACCCTGGGCCCGGGTTCCCCACCCTAATTAGGTACTGGTGAACATTTTGAAAGCCAGTGTGTATATATTTCACTGTATTTCCATGGAGCAATACCTACAACAGCTATTCATGCTTAGAGTTTAGTATTTCAAGGTACTATCAAATGCATTTTTTCAGTATTTTAAATTGTCCTCTATAGTCTACCGTATATAGAAGGCACGTGAACTTGATTTGCCTGAAAAATACCCTGAAGCAGCTTTACAGACCCATTTATGACCCTCTTATTTGAGCCTAGAATGAAACAGGCCGTTTTTGCCTTTTTTTTTTTGGTGGGCTCATTAATATGTCGATGAGCTCTGCTCTTATTGGCTAGTTTACAAGTGCGGCTCTACAATGGTTCACGCAGGACCAATATCGCTGCAGTCATGCGGCGCATAAAGATGTTTTAGTCAAGGAAGGACCACGTTTGTGAGCACGGGCCCGTAAGATTATACCGGAGCTGAAAAATTCGAGCCGCCTGGTGACGTCAACATTTTTGCGGTAATGCTGGTGTAAACAAAACCTACTGCGCTTCCACTTACGTAACACAGTAGCACATATAATTATGTACAGCACATATTTGATAAAGCAGTAACGTAGTTGTGAATTGTTATGCATTTACTATACTGTTTATCGTTATTTTAGAGTGTAGCTAATGCTCCTGCTTCAGCCGAGGTGCAACATTAGCATAACCGTAAGTTAGTTTTTATCATTATAAGTGCAACATGTGTAGAATTTGGACTAATGCTTTTAATTTTTTTAACCTCAGTATTAATTAGATGCTAATCAAAAGTAGGCTGTGGGAAGTACAGAAGCCTCTAGTTAATGTCAGTATCACAGACTTTGTAATGTTGTTTGCTACTCCCCTGCTAACCATGGGTACTTACCTTCTCAGACTACTAGTAATACATATCCTTATGTCAATTTTTCCTTGCCAAATGCACTTGTAGAAACTCGGCACGCATGACCCAAGTTGTGCAGGCTCACTGGACTTGAAGGTTTGGTGGGGTGGGGCAGTTAAAACCGTTACGTAGCTATGTAGGATTTTTGAACCACCCCATTTTACCACTTTCCTTTACATATGCAGGATTTATATTCGAAGGAGGGAGTTAGATTTTCATTGTACGGCACCTTCAAGGCGGGAGCCTGTAGTTTTGTTGGATAGCCCACGGACGGCTTTGAAAGCTCCCCCTGGTGCGCAGCCACACTAGATGCTGCCAACCCATGTGACTGCCTCAGCTCCTCATATGACCCCATATGTATGTATGACCCCAGAGTCCAGTTCATTTGGCTGCTGTGATTGTACCGTACCGCCGTACAGGTCACGGTACGCTGAACTATACCCAGGCCCGCTTCACGAGGTGGGCTGAGTTGGGCACGGTACGCATCTAGCGTGATCACTAAGCACCCAAGCACAGAATTCAGACATGATGCCCATGATGCAACTGGCTGTTTAACAAACACGGGCCAAAGGGATCACTTTGGTATATGGCAGAGGTGCAGTGTTTGCTGGAAATGTGCTGACGGGTGTGGCCACAAAAAACTAAATGCAACACACAAAAACTCTTTTTTGTGAAATATGCAAGTAAGTTTACACGTGCTGCACGATTTAAATGGAAATCCCTGCGTTGCAATGCTCGATAAATCTATAACAGGGCCGCGTCATCACGCCCAAAGCGACTCCAAATAAGCCACAGAATACGGACATTGATCATGCACTACTGTGCTGTGCGATGCTGCTTTTCTTCCTATGTTTTCTCCAACACAAGAAGTCACACGGCAGTGACGAAACCATACTTGGGCCTGGGACATTAAGCTCCGCAGACCAGCAAGGGGGGGGGGGGCAGTCGCGTTCAGGTCATGGTGCGAGGCAACCAGGCCAAGTGTGAGCACGTCCTCGATGAGCATGCTAACGGGGCCAGTATCTCTGAATTGCCTCGGAATGAGCGTGTTTGTGTGGACGTGCCAGGTGCGTCCCGGTGCCAGGTCAGACGGTTCACTGTCCGCCTCCGCTTTGGCTCTCACCGCTGCCACCTTCAGAACCTCAAGCAGCCAAACGGAAAAGCACTTTTCTTTTCCTCCTTTAACTGTGTCCTCCTGTCCCCTCAGACGCCATGTGAGAAGTTTTCTCCGCTTCCTTATTCGCTACGTTTGTGACTGTGTCATTTCTCATGGAGGACAGCTGAAAAAGCAGGGTCTGTCCCATACAGCAGGGCTTTGGGGTCTCGCTGTAATTACCCTGACGTTTCGGATCCTCTCACTGCTTTTGTTTTTCTTATGCTCATTATCGCTGTTCTTTTGTTCCTCTGTAAACCCGACAGAGGCACGAGCTCAAACATGTTCGAACGAGACCAAGCTGTTTAATCATTATTAAAATTCCCTAGAGCGAGGTGAAGGTCCTGCACCGGGTACGCCGTGCTGTCCGGCAGAGCTGCCTGAGCTGTGCGTTTGTGGGGTGTCCCCTTCATGCCTGCCCCTTTGCTCTAATCCGCAACGTCCTTAAGGAAATTAACTGCACATAATCCACTCGAGAAAGATGAAATATGGAGGGAAAAAATAAAAACACATGTCTTGGCAGTAACAGAGGAGTGCCTCTGCTTGGGCTGCCTGACAGGGCTAACGCTGGCCTACTGTCTCTGGATCCAGCCGAAGGCGGTGTTCAGAGACTCAGATGGCGGGGAGGAGGTTTCTGATAGATTAATGGATGGTTCTAGAATTAACTAGAGGACTGTTCTGTCGCCTCCTCCTCCTCTACCTCCTCCTCTTCCCACTTAATAGGGGCTGGTGAGAAAACCCTCAGGCCTCCATACCGGTTCCAGATCTTGATCCCTGGATTTTCAATTTCATCAAACTCAACATAAACGTCAATAAATGTAAACTCTCCTCCAGTTTTCTAAGAGGCTTAAACTGAAGTAAAGGCTAGCAGAGGCTAAAGAAGGGGTGAGTTTGCTGTTGTTGCTGTTCCTCTCTTTGACCACCCTGATTTCTGGGGAAGCCAAAATCTAGCACCCACTTGAACAAGGAGGGGAGATCTTTGAAAAAACCAGGAAAGCATTGCATTAGCAGGGATCAGTGGGTGTCTGCTTGCTGCTGGGGGCATTAGTTGGCATCAGAGAAGTGACGCAGGCCCCCTGCCGCGCCTTGTTACTACGCAGCTGTTTACGTCGCATCCTGTGAAAAGCCTGAGCAAATGGACGGCTAACGGCTAGCAGAGCTACGCGTTCTCCGTGCCAATGCTTGTCATGTCACGTGCTGCCTTCATAAGCAGGCCCTAAATCCTACAGTCGTCCCAGTTTTGGACATATTCTGTTCTCTGAGGCTGCTGGTGGTTCTTTAACACGCTTATCCAGGTCGGACAGGGCAGTTTTACGAAGCTCAGTGGGAACGCCGTGTCCCATCCGGCTGCTCTATTTTTTACTTTTTCCAGCAAGAAGCTGGTCTTTTGTTTTTGCGGCACAAAAAGCGATGGAAAGGCCAGGGTAGGATGACCAGACAGAGGGGAGCAGGGAGCAGCGACCAGGGATGTGGCCAGTCACCCAGGGGACCTGCCCACTGATCCTGCGGGGAAGCCTGCAAGTTTATCTTCCATCTGAAATTGAACTTGAGCATTGGGGATGAGTTGGGCGCTTCTGAATATTCATAAGCCGTTGTTTGTGTCTGACCATGATTTTTTATCTCTGTCGATATGCTTAGGCTACATCTGACTGCCGGATCATTAAAAAAAATAATAAATCACTCCAGGCCAGTCTGGTCATGACTATTCATGTGACTGAGATTTGTGCAGCGACTGGAATGTCACAGGACCTGGAACAATGAGGAGCCCCGGCTGACTCTTATGAATAGCGAACGACGCTCTGCGGTGTGGAGCCATTGGTTTTAGCTGAGGTTGTTGCACCTAGAACCTTTGCAGTTTTTGGAATGGCATAATTTTTCGCAGGTTTCTTTCACCTGCCATGCTGTCAGCCTGGGGTTGGGCGACGCAAAGGCCTGGAGAAGGGAATGGAAATGTTCAGTACTTGGAAGACCCCAGGCCTGGCCATCTGGACGGGGTGCTGGGGTCCAAGAGAAGGTCGCGTTGGGAGAATCAGATAGGTGGGTATGTAGCAGGAGGAATCTGGTTTCCAGTTTCGCTGTCTCATTTTTTTCTCTGATCTTGGTCTCTCTCCCAGCCACGCCTTGCTTCCCAGATGCCGTTTTGCCTTTAGAAGGCTACAGTCTGGGTCTGATCTAGCCATTCCCTCTCTTCCAAGGAGGTTTTCTTCTTGGATGAGCCGCTCGAGTGCTGGGTCTACCCTGGCTCTGTTACCTGACAGCCCTAAGTAAATGGTCTTAGCCTTCTTTCTGGTGTCCAAAAATGGTCTCCTGAAGAAATCCTGGATCCAGTACTCGAGTCACTTCCAGGATTCTGCTCTCTGTCCTACTTAGTGACACCTCCTCTAGCCCTTACTTGAGCGAACTGCCTGACTCGACATCTCCAGAAGGTGTTCTGCTCTTAAATAGCTGGAACGGGGCAGCTGTGGTTTCCGCTAGTGTAGGACGACTGCCGCTCATGTGAGAGACGCCGTACCCCTCAGTCCATTTCCCACCGCCAGTGTGTTTGTGTGTTGAAACGCTGTGAATAATAGTAAATCCAGCAGCCTCCCACTACCCTCGGCCCAGCTTTGAAAGGTCTGCAGCAGCAAGAATTAGTTTCACTGTCTGACACCTCTTTCAAAACTAGTGGGCGATGTTCCTGCGGTACGGGAGGATAGCGATTTCTGCCCTTTCGGCTTGTGCCGTTCTTGAGGAGACGTACAGTACGTAGCACCTTTAGCTGCAGTGATCTGCAGCAGCGAATCTCCGCTATGCGGAGTGGTGCCTCGTCACAAGTTTGCCGTCACTTAGTCTCTTGCCGGTGCTTTAACCCCCCCCCCCCACCCCCGTCACAGTCACGAAACGGGCTGACGTTGCCGTGTGCTTGTTTGAAGTCACCGCCTGTGGAATTACACCAAAAACATCGAAACGCGCCTCTGTGTAGCTGCTAAGAGTCATTACCTGTTATTTTCGCTGCTGATCTCCCACTTGACTGTTCATTCCTCAATGTTCCTGGATGTTCTTGAAGATTCTTTTTCGGGGCGTACATCTGGTTCGCAGACTACTTGTGATTTTAGTTTCTCAGATGCGGCCCAGACCATTTATATACCGTTTGAAACTGCTTTCCTTTTAGAATTACATTGTTCTAAATTTGTGTTAAAAATAAAATGGATGTTCTTATAGAAGCATTAAACTCTGAGTAATTAGCTTTGTTCTTCCAGCATTTCTTCTGGGCTCTGCCCCTCTAACCTCACTGCGGGGGCCAGACCCAGACAGCCGCCCCTTCACTCTGGAGTTTAATTAGACAGTACCCCCCCCCCCCCCCCAAACACACTCCTAGTGCTTTCCAGCTGGGAAATGCTGGCCATTGCCTGCCCTCCACCATCCTTGCCCACGAACGTGCTTGTAGCACAGCGGCATTGGCGGGAACTTCCCGATTGCCGGGGGTCCGTGTAAAACTAGGGGAGACCTTCACATCGCCTTTACTTGTCCGTTGTCTGCGGTGGGGGTGTAAGGATAGACAGAAATCACGGTTCAGTACGTACCTGGGTTTTGAAGTCACAGTTCAGCGCGTTTTTGGTACGGCAGAGGTACAAAACGTAAACTGTTTCTTTATTAAACGGTGGTTTACTGAACAAAGTGTGATTCATTCTTAAAAAGTCTCTGTCAATACTGCTGCAACCTACTAATAAAAAACTAAGATTTACTTAAAAGAAAATCAAAATAAATATTCTGTCATGTAAATAAAAATAAAATGAATATTAAGGTACCCATTTAGAAATAACCTGGACCTGATCTGTACTAGGTTCACATTAGTGGCCTTCAGCTTCGTATTTGAACTGTGCAGCACAAATATTGTCTCAAAAAATAAAAAAAAGCATAACAAAATACTGTATTTATTTTTTATGGTGCAGCATGTTAAAAAATACCTGTGCTGTACTTGTATTCTCATGAACAGCTTCCAGCTTCACATCAGAACGGCGGCTTCATCCGTCGCTCGGGGGAAACGCACAAATACACAAAGGTTCCGCAGTTGCTGCATTCGCTCGATACAAATATGTACTGAACCAAAAGACCCGTATTAAAAATTCTCGGTACGAATACGTGAACTGTTACACTCTTATTCTGCTGTGATGTGAGTCATTTGATGGATTTAAGCGAAATAAGGTCAGATCATATTGGGGGGGCATGCACTGGTGCAACACCTACTGCATTACTAAACACCTCGGGATCCTGGTTGAATACTCCCCAGGCAGACACGCAGTCCAGTCCCACCCTTCGGAAATGGCCATCCATCTGCCGCAGCCAGGTGTTACGTGAATGTCCCTTTGGCCCAGTCCAGCCGCTCTGGTCCTCAGCAATGAGGATCCTGCGAACCGGATCACCCTCAGGGAAACGCGCCACATGGCCGTAGTGCCGTAACTGACTCTCCCTCACAATGCAGGTAATGTGCCTCATTCGGGGCTCCCTGAGCAGCCGCTCGTGTGACACAAAGTCAAACCGGCGGTACCTAAGGATTCTCTGAAGAGACACAGTGATATCTTGTCTCAATAAATCATTCATGATGATCAAAATATAGTGGAATACAAGTAGTCAAAACAAAAGCAATATTATGAAATATGCACAGATATGTGTATCACTTATTTCTGTATTATGTTTCCCTGCTGTGAATAATGTAATTCAAAAATTAGAAAATCTTTTCCTTGGATTATTTTCGAGATTAATTTTCCCTGAAATTTCCAACGCGCAGTTCAGCCTGTAAGGCCGTGTGTCATTGCCTTCAGGTTACATTTGTCTCCCTCTGGGCTATTCGCTCAGTGTGGGAAAGGCATTGATTTTGTCTTTGGGGTGTTTTTTGGGACAGGAGTCTCTGGGTGGAGCTTTTTGGCAGATTAGCCATAACCTGAACTAAATCTGTTTAGATCCTTGGATCGATATGATTGATGACCTGTTGTCTGGCCTCAGTAAGCGCGTGTTTGAGGGAATTGAGCGTTATCAAAATACTGCGAAGAAGCACTTCAAAGGTAACAGGTGCTCTACAAGCGGGCTATCCATATTATACACAGCTATGTACAGTCGCAAAGAACACAGGCAGAATGTTTTAGCATCGCAGAGTGCATTTCTGCACGGAGGAAGTGGGCTATCACAGTTTGCAACTTCAGGGCAATGTACACCAAAAAGAAGTGGTCCTTCCATTCATTTATATTCCCACCTTTATTCTGGACAGGGATACTAGGGGAGTTGGGGGGTTTGGGTCTACCCTATCCAGGGAGTATAGGAGGCTTGGGTCTACCCTATCCAGGGAGTATAGGAGGCATGGGTCTACCCTATCCAGGGAGTATAGGAGGCATGGGTCTACCTTATCCAGGGAGTATAGGAGGCTTGGGTCTACCCTATCCAGGGAGTATAGGAGGCTTGGGTCTATCCTGTCAGAGAGGTGAAGTCCTCAGTTAAAAAAAATACAAACGGCTAGGCCAGAGTTTTGTGGTAGGACGTGATGCCGGACGGGAGTCTATCCCCGCCCCCCTTTCCCGAATCTGCTGTCAAGGGGGTGGGGTGAGCTGGAAAGCTCCCGTCAGTCCATCGACTGGCATTCCCAGCTCAGCATTTCAGCCCCTCTCTGTGACCTGTACTGGGTGTCTCTCCTGTCCGTTGGCAAAGATGGTCGATGGCCGTCTTTCGATCTTCTTTTTTTTTCTTTTTTCTTTTTCTTTTCCCTTTTTGTCAGGCTGGCCTTGAGTGGCGTTAAGCGGTGCTTCGGGGAGTGTGGCAGAAACCCGTAGAATGCGGACTCTCATTTCACTTGGGAACAGACACAGGCGAGATTTTTCCTCAAAATATTGTGGAGAAATAGTGGTACTCTGTGTCGCGTCTCTGACGGCTACCGCTTCCGGCAGGTCAAAATGGCGACAAAAGACTGTAAAGATTTTTTTTTGGTTGCATAGATGCAGATTCACGGATAAGGGATGGAATGAATAGAATGAGAGCAGATGCTGGCATCATAGTTTAATGGCTGTTTAAAGAATTCAATGACAAATGACCATGGATCTCTTTCCTGTGTCTCACTGTGATGCTCAGCCCTGTGCAACAGAAGGCTTTTGCTTGACTGTCGAGAAACTGGCTGTAATGACATAAATGTGTTAAGTGTACTATGGAAGATCCCAGGAGCCAAGTTTCTCAATCTGCCGTCCTTTGAGCGCCGCTAGAAGGTCATCAGTCATCTCAGCCAGGAATGGACTCTGTCCGCTCAGATTCTCTGAACCTATTTTCAGACCTTAGCTATCATGCTTCTGGTTGTCATAGATACATCAGCTTTTGAATTTTTGTAACCTGACATCCTTTTTTCCAGCTCCATCCATCTCCCCCCCCCATTTTGGGGAGCTGTTCATTGCTACACACCACCCCCAACTCCACTCCACTTGCTGGCTTCCTTTCCATTCCCTGCCATCATTGTCACAGCCGGTTGGAATTCTGAGAAGTACCGTGGCTGTGTGGGACAGCCGTATTGAGACAGAATCCCCGGCATTTTCCGGAAGACTGTTGGCACGGTTACCATGAGTCCTGTTTGTTGACGTGCAGCAAGACCACCTTAAAGAGCCCCTCATTCACACCTCCTGTTGGTTTTGGTCCCTGTGATGCACGTTCTTTAGTATCTGTATTTGTTTTTCATTTCTGTGTTTCTGGGCTCCTCCATGACACATTCGACTAGCCCAGTGTTTCCCGATCCGGTCTTTGGGATCCCCAGACGGTTCATGCTCTGGCTCCCTCCCAGCTCCCTGCTAGACAGTCCACACGTTTGCTCCCTCCCAGCTCCCAGGAGTGAGCAAAAAATGTGGACTGTCTGGGCGTCCCTGACAAGTGGTTCAGCAAGGCTAATAAGACCTTCAGTGTGTGAAGGCACCTTCCTGCTTCCCAGACTGGAACAATTACTGAGCCTTGATACTCCCCCCTTCCTTACCCTGTGCCTCTGCGACCACCTAGAGCTATTTAAATTTCCTAATTACAAGGCTTGCTGAACTGCTGATTAGTGACCTGTGCCGCTCAAATTATTGGCGCTAAATTTAGGTCATAGTCCTCGCATGTTGAGGTGAGCTAAGTTATTCACCTCGCCGCTGCTCCCACTAAAGTGAACTTTAGTTCCCCCTCCCCTCTCCCTTCTGGAGAGGGGGGGGGGGGGCAGGTTAGGTGATGTTGATGGGTGACGTGCCAGTATAATCGGTTTCATGTGGACTGTGAGTCTAAACGCAGATTTGCTGCCAGCTATGGATGACGTCATTGAGACGTCAGAGTTGCCCCAGTCATATGGCTGGAGAAGAAATGAAATAAACATCAGTCGGTTTATACACTAATGAATTTCATTTTATGTAGAGGACTGCTGGACGTAAAGTGCCAGTTTTGCACTTATTGGGGAAAGCAGTTCTAGTATGAATTTAGAAATAGCTTGACAATTCAAACTAATTGACAACTTGCGTGTTGTTTACTATCTGGTTAGTCAATAAGACAGATAGCTAGCCATTGTGTTTTATCACTGTAATGTTTTGCTAGCAAGGCTGTTTATTTCAGTGAAGGACCTAAACAAGGTTTGGAATAGAAGTACAGTGTAATTCGGGGCTTGAAGATTGATCTAATGAAATACATCGGTGTCTTAAGAAAACATCTTTACACCATACACACTGCTCTTGTTGTCTGAGTGGCTAAATCGGATTGATCCACTCTGAAAGCTTCTGATCGGAGCTGTCCAGTTTAATTTGGCATGTCAAACAGAGGCTGACTTCACATCAGTTTAAATTGTGTTTTCCATCCTCACATGCTGTTCTCCAAAAGGTTACTTAATTTGCATTTTGGTACAGTTGAGGTTGTTAATTCAGAGCGAGCGCACCGGACAGAAGGGCAGGACAGCAGGCGAGACAGCATGCCCAGTACATGCTGGAACAGGTTTTTCTTTTAAATATACATGAAAGACGCTTCGCTATGGAAGCCAGAGGGCAGCGGGGGGCACAGCGGCTGAAGGAGGGTCGCCGGGTTGAGGTTCTGAGTTAGTGTGCGAGGCAGGCGATGGGGGCCAAGAACTGGAGGCTTTATTTTTAATATGGCTGGAGACAAGTTTCATAGAAGTGGTGGTGGGGGGGGAGTATAAAAACAGGCCAGCTGTCATATCTTCATGATCAGCAGAAGTGAAAAAGCACACAAACAGAACGGGCACTGGGCGGTAGGCGGGGCCGCAGCTGGATTTGAAAATGTGCTTGTTACCTGACTGTCAGCCCCAGGACGCCCACATACCCTCCCAACTCACTCCACCAGTGGCTGTGTACAGAACCCACACTGGCCCATTTAAATGGCTCGCATCATAAAGTCACTTTGGCCTGAATCCTGAGCAGCTGAATTGAGCACAAAAATAATTAATTATCCTGCCTGGGATGTTGGGCTGCTGACTTCTCTTCGGATTGAGGTACAATTGACGCTGAACCAATATTCGAAGGAAATGACGGGCACCACTGCTCTCCAGTGACGCAGTTCAACCCCTGGAATCATTGAAAGGCCAGCGCATCTCAAAAGACCATCGTCCCATTTTCATATCCCCTGTAGTTGATGTTGTCTTGCTCATGAAGCCCTTCAAGACTGTACTTGAGACTCCTTCCTTTAATGTCCTCTAGCCTGTGAGTGTACGCAGAAGACACATTGGACCTTGACCCTCGCGAACATGACAGATTCTGTTATCGAGTGGCCCGCTCTCTGAGGCGTCGTTTCTCAACCCCCAGACGGTCCACGTTTTTGCTCAGTCCTAACCGGGAGCTGGGAGGGAACAAAAAACGCATTGAGGAACACTGCTTTTAGGCCATGCTTTTGTGTTGGTTTGAACTGTTGCGGCTGTAACTCTTTCCTTTGTTGCCGCAGAAGTCATGTCAGGCCGTCAGGAGCTGGGGCATAAAGTGAAGTAGGTCACGGCTGTTTTCTTGCTGCTTGACTGGTCTGAAAGAGCACAGTCACCAGCCGCAGGCCTCCTGAGCTCGACAGATCATCGTCGTGGGCTACACACAGCGAGATCAGCTGTTCTGTCTGCCATGTCTATCAACAGAATTGCCACCAGAGCCGATGTGTGACATTTTTTCGAGCCGCTAATGAGATATGCATCGATAGAAGCTGTTTTCATAGGTTGCTTCTCCAAGGGCGAAGTATCGAGGTTCCGACCTGCCAATATGGTCCATTACCGTTATCGAATCTGAACCCATTCTCCCTGTCATTGTGTCTCACTTTTTGCCTTCTGTTCACAGAAGCATCTATTAAAAGATGTATTTCCATATTGCAGAACTGGCTGGCGCTTTTTTCTTTGGTCGAAGCAGCCTCCTGGTTTCCTGCAGCTTTGAGCGTTTTGTAGTCTTTGATGTTGCATGTGCTTTTTCTGTTTTGGGAGTTCACACTGTTTTTAAAGATTGTTCTACAGATGAAGTGTTTTGGGTCTTGAACGGCGTGCAGGTCCTGAAGCTCTGGATGATGCTTCAGTTGATGGTTCTGTCAATAAGCAGGTAGGCCTGTTAACAATCCTAGCCGATAGCCATGAACTGGAGGTGTAAAACAGCTTACAGTCAGAGCCTGGTTGTTAGATTTCATCTCAAGGGACTTTTTTCTTTGCCTCTTTTGCAAGGGAGAATGTCTGGTGTAGGATCTTTTGTAATTTGTTTGTCGAACTTTTGCCGACAGCCTGCGCCTTTGAACAAAGATGCCAGCAGAGAAGTGGAAGGAGAGCGAGAGAACGTACATGAGGCTCACTGGGCCAGAGTTCATACCGTTAATTGTCCTCCCTGCATTTCTTGACCACTAATACTCCCAAGGGGTTATGGACATGCCGGTGTGTAAGGGGACGACCTGCCTCAGGAGGGCGCCGGGCTACAGCAGTTATCGTTATTGATTGCGATGAAGGAGGGAGCCCCAGCCTGGCTGTCTGTGTGTGTCCATGATTGGAAGGTCGCCGGTTCAAATCCCATCCCCACCTTTGCCCCCTTGAGCAAGGCTGTTAACCCCGTGAAGTGTTCTAGGGTCGCCAGATAAATGGCTGACCCAAGATCCGCTCTTAACTGCATGCGTGCATCTCGGAAATGGAGAGCATGAATGGGATATGTGAGCAGAAGCGTTTCAATGTACCTCTACTTACACTCGTACTAGTGCAGATGGTGAAGCAGCATGTCGTGGGAGATTGGCAGAGTACGGACACTCGACAAGGCCTATGTGGGCGCAGAAGATACTTGACTTGATCATCATTTAGAGGGGAATTTAGTGGCTCACAGCTACTGTGGGCCATTCGCACATCCAGGTGTAGTAACTGGGGCGGTGGGAGAGGGGGCGTGGCTAGAGCCTAATTATCACCCTGTCATTTGCCATTTGCTGTCAATCATACAGTGAAGCTTGTGCCGCCTTTTCCCCTAAGCAGCGTTGAAATATGAAAGACATTTGCTTGGTTAAGAACTGCCGCATAATTCTGGTTTAGTCCAGCTGAGTTTTGATCGCAAGGGAGGAGGAGTTTGCTGAATTTTACTGTCTGGCAGGGCTATGATTAAACCATCAAGGGATGGGGTTGGATGCTGTCCTGGCGAGGGAGGGGAAAACGGGTCACGCTAGACATGCACCCCGAGGTTTGCGAAGTGCCTTATCTGTGAGATGCAGGTCTCCCCCTGGTGGCACTGATGGATGGACCCTGCCCAGCAGCAACCTCTGAGCTGGACGAGAGGGAGAAAAAGATTCTTTGTAGACACAGGACACCCTCCTCCCTGTTCTTTGCAAACCCGGTTACAGTAGGTTGTGGCTGATCTTATTTCACCATAAATAGTCTGTTACTGTACATTTTTTTTTGCACACCTTGTTTTTGCACTTCTCAGATACACAGGAAAAGACAATTAACTATTAATATCCTCTTGGCCTGGTTGTGTTTATTTGCTGTCTTTCTGTCCGTCCGCCTATCTGTGTGCCTGACTGCCTGCCTGGACTCCGACGCAGACCTAGCCTTTTACTTACTGTTTCCAGCGGGCCGCGTCTCACGCGTCCACCTGCCGTGCTGTTGCAGGCCGTGCCGTCGGCCGTTCTGCCTTCTCATAATATGCTTTGATGATAAATGATGAAATATTTAAAAGGCTTTAAATAATTGACATAGCATTTCAAATGTGCTGTGGTTCTGCCTTAACGAGGCTCATAAGGATGGGGGGGGCCCAGGAAGGGTGTTTTTCATGGGTGGTATGAAAGGTTTAAGTGTGTGGATTTAGCAGAGCTGAGTACATAGTAAATTTGTCCCTCCGTGCAGATCTTTGCTGGTCTTTGTTTGGACGCCTGCGCTCGGTCCCAGTTCGGCCCCGGGTTTCGGTTTGGATTTCTCTCTGCCCCGTTGAGGGACGAGCTTCATGTTGGCCAGAGGAACTGCACAGAACATCAATCACGACGCGTGTTCCTGTGTTTTTTTTTTTTTTTTAATGAGGCCTCCTGAAGCCTTGGGGGCAGTTTCTTGAACCTTCCGCACCTTGTTGCTCGTCGTTAACAGGACGTGCTTTCTAATCGGAGCATAAAATCGCGGAACATTCTGGGGCCTCCATCCAAGTTTTGATGAACATACCCAGCAGGGCAGACCCGCGGCTTTGCTCACAGGCTGTTTGGTCCGTCCTGCTTTGTCTACCACCGTTACCATTCTACCACAAGGCACTTTGAATTTCAGCAACTTCTTCCAAACGTTCTCTGTAGCCATATGTGTTTAAGGCTGGACCAAAGCCTTATTTTAGTTTTGAGTAAGGTTTAATGGGAAGTGTTGTATATGGGTAGATATTTGATGCCAGGCATCAAGCGGGGGGAGCATTTGAGTGGGGGTTGGGTTTTGAGGCCGGGTATTTTTTTTGAAGAGCTGATTTTTCTATAAAGTTGGGGCGGGGTTACAGGGGGACCCCCAGCCTTGCTCGGTGCTCCAGTAAGTCAAAAGTCAGGAGCCTCATTTACACAGATCCCCCCCCACCCAGGGGGAGCAGGGTGTTTTTCTTCCTTGAAGTGGTGAGGGACTGGAGCCAAAATGATTTTGGTTAAATTAGAAATTAATTAGATTTTGATGAATGAGGCCGATGAATTTACTTTTCATTTAACGCTTCTTCTCACAAGGTTCAGTTACGATTTTGCCTCTTCTCCGATGCGTTTCAGGACGGCAGTTGGGTTTTTGCAGCTGCATTTTTGGGTGCCCTCTCTCCCCGCCTGTATGGCCCTTTCAGGACCCTGTGAATGTCTCCTCTCGACACAGACAAACGCTGACGGCTCCACAGGGTCAGAGTCAGTCAGGCGGGGTGCAGCTATGGAAGGAACGAAATGTAAGAAAATACCCTTCCTCCCCCACTCTCTCCTCTTTCAGGGTTTATGACCCTACCAGCATCAATAAATTCACCCCCCCCCCCCATGCTTCTGCCCCTGGTCTCCTCTCCCAGAAAGCTGACTGAACAGATACTCCGTGGGAAAAGGCCGCTCGACACAGATAACGAACAAATGAGGCAGTTTTAGAAAAATGTGGTGAAACCCGCACTCATTCTCCTACCGGGAGAATCGGCGCGTTTATCCGCGGATTGTCGGTGATGAGGAGGCAGAGCTGTGGATCTTGGGGGATTTCTCCCCGTTAGTGAGTGAGCATGGCGCCTCAAGGACACGGGAGCCCCCCCTAACTCTCCCCCCTTCTCC
>JAABNX020000130.1:24721494-24732764 GCA_015163995.2 Mormyrus lacerda
GGTGGTAACTGGTTGAATAGCAGTTCTCTGCTCTTTTATGCCACTGTGTTAGTACTTCTCACAATTGTTACATTTTATCTAAATTCTTCTTTTAACATCCGCATCTGCTGTTTAATCGCGAACACAAATCCTTTGGCTGCCATGCAGTGAACTGACAGTGGTTTCGTAGCGGGATAAATAATATAGATATCAAATTGCTAGATCGAACGTTACAGCCACTGTGTGCAGCCTGTTGTGTACGGCATCCTGCGAGGGACATATCAGAGCCCCTGCAGCACTATATTTAATATTTGAATGATGGATCGAGCACAGCTGATCTTCTCACCATGTTCCAGTAGGGGGAGAAACATCAGCCCTGGTGTAAAATGGCTTCCCACCGGCTACCGGCACTTTCACTTCTATGCCCCTGCAGGCCAGCCAGCTGGGGCTCTACCGCGCCTTTGTGGATAACTACACGGTCGCCGTGGAGACCGCGGAGAGGTGCTGCCAGGCCAACACGCAGTTTGCCGAGATCTCGGAGGTAACGGCTGGAAGAACTGTGGGGCAGAACCGTCCTCTGGGTCTTGCAGGGTGGGGTTGGGACGGGATTTATAATCTGTGACCCACTCTGTGATCCCGACCCAAAACCCAGACTTCCGTCTCTCAGATTTCAACATTGTCCAGTAAAGCGTTTCATCTAATTTAACAAAAAAATGAGAACTCCGTGATCTTACCTTATCCTGCACATATAAGGCACTTTGCAGTAGTAGATAAAATTTGAATGGTTGTCTAAACGACCACCTGGTGAGTCAAAAAGTGACTACAAGGGGAAAGCCCCCCTTTGCATTCAAGGTTTATCCTCTCACCTGCAACCCCTGTTTCTGTGGTGTTGCCATGCCGATAGTTATCGCCTTGGCGACCAGAAGTGAGGAGGTAGGGGTGGAGATTTATAGGCCTCCCGATGTTTCCTGTCGTAGAAACACCTTGAGACTCTGTGTCCAATTACCAGAAAAATTTTCGCCTCGACCCACTCAAGGAGCAAGAGAGAGGGGGAAAAACTCTGATAACATAAACGCTGTGAAAATCTTTGTTGGTCACTGAATGCTAATGGTGGATTGTGGACGGTGTGGAAAAATGACATGCAGCAGCTGTTGTCGAACGTTTCATTGCTGCTGAGTGCCTGCGAATCCGCAAAAATAGAAATGTAGGGACATTTCTACAAGATGTGGCTTTCGCCAGATCTCATCTGTTATGGTGCTTTGGAGTTCAGGATGATTAATCAAATCAATGAATTGGATGTTAATGCAATTCAGTCGATTTACACTGAACCGAGAGTCCAGGGAAAGTCTGCACAAATATCGTTTCGCATAATGTGCGTGTCGGTGTGGAGGTATTATTATAAGCTTGGCTACTTTGAAGCCAGATGAGCACATTTGTGGTGAAACCAGCAATGAACTGGGATCAGCAAAACAGACTTTGAGGCACGGGCTTCACCCCCACGCTGGATCACTGCTGGCTGATCCTTTCCAAGCTGCCGTATGGGATTGACAAGCCGCCTCAGCGTGGGCTGGAGAGCTGTGGCTGGTCAGAGCAGACATAGAAATATTCATGCTTGGGTTCATACGCAAGTCATGGGTGGCTGTAAGCGATGGACTCGCTCACGGAGCATCTCGCCCCGCAGAACCTCAAGGTCAGGGCCACAAAGGACTGCAGAGACCAGACCACCAAGAGCTCTCTGGAAGGTCAGTGCCAACCAGTTCCTCCTCGTTGACGCATTCGGATTTCGCATTCATTTTGAAATTCTGTACCCATTTACTAGTAATACCAGTTATACAATGGGCCAAACCCAAATTACACAACATAAAATTAACTCAGCATTCTGATTCGTGCAGTGAGATGATTGGCAGCTCAGATGACCACAGTGTTGATATGGGGGCCAGCCTGGTTAATGTACAACCCCCTCCCCTCATTTTCATCACCCCACAGCTCTCCTCTACAAGCCAGTGGACAAAGTGACCAGAAGCACACTTGTGCTACACGTGAGTGCAAAGTCACACCCATTTCTTCTCATCTGTCTGTCTGTCTGTCTAAAGTTTTGCAATTAATTGCAAATTCCTGCCGTCATATTTAACTTGCATTTTATGAGAAAAACGATTAAAGGTCAGCAGCCCTGTGACATTCTCTCTATCGGGTTTCCTTCATATATTTCACATTTTATACATTTTCCCTATTTTTGCGGCCTGGTTAAATACTTTTCTTTAGGGTGCGATGACCTATGACTATGACGGTATAGCCACAAGGTGAAATGTCAGCACGCGTGTCATTGGCCCAGGACCTCCTGAAGCACACGCCCCTCAGCCACCCGGACCACCCCTTGCTGCAAGACGCCTTGCGCATCTCTCAGAACTTCCTGTCCAGCATCAATGAGGAGATCACGCCCCGGCGCCAGTCCATGACCGTCAAGAAGGGCGAGGTGAGTCGGGCGTCACTGTTGCTCCCTACGCCTGAGGGCTTTCAGTTTGAATCCCCAGCTGGGGAAATCTTATGATGGGGTTTTCACCATCGACAATTGATGGCCGCGTTCACACCAGGGTTCTGGAACTTGGTTCCTGTTTACAAGGTCCTGGTCGTCTTGATCGGGAACTTTTGCGGCGCTTGACTGCTTTCATGTGTTGCTTTCACACGCACAGCAGCAACTGGAAGCATTATGCTAAAAAGCCTCAAAAAGCCTGTAGATTTAACTTCACACACAACCTTGGTATTTGGTATTTGCACAAAAACAAAAAACAAACAATTAGCACGGCTCCACATTTAATAGCACTGGTCATAATTTACCAGGTTAGCTTTCGCTCGGTCACACATAAGCATCTCGCACACTGAACATGTCACATTAAATCATACTCTGCGACACTGCAAATGTACCAATAAACCGTGCACACTTGACACGTATGCCGAAACCCATTTGGTCCGTTAGCAGTGCCAACACATGAAACAAAACACAACAAACAAAAAAAAGAAACGTTAGTCCGCCCAAACCACGCCAACCATCTACTACGCACGAGGCGGACTGACTAAAGAAACCGTACAACAACCGTAAAACATAAAGAGCAGCGGCAAACTATAACATAAAACCACACTTAACATACGCAAATAACTGCGCTACAAATATTTCAATAACTAACCACGTACCTTTTACAATAAATCTTTATTTCATTCACCAGGCACACATGGCAGTTCATACTTAAAGACAGAAAAAAACCCTTTGATAAAATAAACTATTAAAAATATTCCTTCCTTATCTAATAAAAGACCAAAAGGCGCAAAACAAGAAACAGTCGGCCGTCACTGTTTCCGATCCCCCCAGGAACCTGCCCAAACAATTAGTTCCTGGCACCTTTATACCTGCACGCCTCCACACCCACCCATTAGCACAGGGCTCTTCAACTCTGGACCTCGATTCCAAATCCAGGCCTTGTTTTCAGTTCTCCCAGGTAGTTAATTTAATAATTACTGATTCTGATTGGTCAGAGGCTTCACACCTGGCTCACAGGTAAAGGAAGGCTGGAAAACCAGCAGTGCTCGGACCTCGAGGACCGTGAGTTGAATAGCCCTGCATTAGCATAATGAACTCAGCCCTTACACAGTCCCACGGGCTACAAATGGAACAGGAGCAAGTTGTTCTGTTAGTTACTGAGGGATCAATCACGATCAAAACGGGACACAGCCTTTTATTTACATTTATTTATATGATCTGTGACATTTATAGTTCTTATTAAATCTGGCCAGCAGATTGATCTTCTGTTTTACATACAATGAAAAAGATTTAACGTTATTTTGCTAATGATAAGTTTCACCACCAGCACCGGCAGTATTAGACAAAAGTATATTGAATGTCAGTTGATTATTCTGATGTAGAAATATAGAGATGCAAGCAAATAGGTATTAATTGATGCATTAAATGTAATTGAGGTACAAAAATAATTCCATCTGCTCAATTTTTACTCTGCTACTTCTATAACTTTTCCCCGTACTTCCATATAATTTCAAGTTAGCCCTGGTGCTTGTAATCAACCATTCAGCAATGGGTCTGCAGTAGTTTGTGTTCGAACAAAAAGCAATTAGTCTTGAGTAGGGACCAAAAAAGGGTTCCAGAACTGCCTCCAAGGAACTACAATCGGACCGAGTTCCTGCAGTGTGAACACAACGAAGTCTCCTGATTCCAGAAAAAGATTTGGTTCCTGAAAAAACGTTTCTGCAGTGTGGAAACACCCGATCACGATTCCTGACTGCATGCTGTGAGTATGTGGTAAGCAAAGGAAACTAATCATTCATCATTCTATCTCCTAAGTCTTAGTTTTAGTTAAATAGGATTTAAATGAGCATTTGGTGATGCACAGACGTTTTGCTCCCTGAATTGATTTGAAATGAATTCTGATTGGATTCCTGGGGAGCTGGGCGAATGTGTGCGTGGTGCTGGGGCTGCTGATTGGCTCCTGCTGGGGAGCCGGGCTAATGTGTGCTGGTGTTGTGGATTCTGTGCTGCTGATTGGCTCCTGCTGCCATTCCTGCAGACTGGCCTCCCGGGAGGGTTGGAAAAGGGGGAGGTGGCCATTCTGTGACAAGCAGCCCTATGACCTGGCTCTCTGCTTCTCGTACACCCCTCCCCCAGCAGCAGCCCCCCCGGCAGGTTTTCAGCGAGGTGGCTGGGGTTCGATCCCTCGGCGGTAATGGGGGCGGCCGCATGTCACCAGTGTACGGTGTTGCAGCCTGAGCCAAGCAGCCGTAAACAAGTCATGAATAATTGATCGCCCTGATATGATGGGGTTCAGGAAGTGGCTCATCAACATCCAGATCTGATTATAGCTCAGAAGCTACAAATCCAGTTACAGTGTTCATGTAGGAATGATGATTTTTAATGTTTATGTATGTTTATTGTAGTCATAAACATCTGTACAGCTTAACACAACAGATGAATGGATGCTATGGCAACCAAGTGCTGACTATACTGGATGAGTTGCAGTTGTTTTGGATTTCTGACATCGATAAGCACCGACCTTATTTGGAGCTGAAGGGCGCTGGTTTGATCTTCACTTAGTGTGTCCTCATTAACAAAAGACCCGCTTTGATTGGAAGAACTTGTCATGTGACTAAAGACTGATCAGCATAGTGGTATGGCATAAAAGGGTGGTTTTTGTATAGCTGCTTCTCTGAGTCTTTGGTCCTGGCCGGTCAGTACCATTATTACTATTGTTACTATTATTGTAATTGAAGTCAGCAGAGTGTCTGTTTTGGAATTCTGGCTCCAAAGTTCTATAATTTATTTATTTTTTTTAGTCTAGAGCAATGCCCTGGTCCAGTTTATGCCAATTAAAACTTATTGTCCGAAAATTGGTTTGTTCTCTTTTAATGATAGTGTCATGCTGCTTTGTTCTGGTTCCAGCAATGACTTGGTGTCAGAGGCAGGTACTGTGTGGACTTGAGTTACTCTCTTGCCTTTTGTGCGTGTGCATATGTGTGGATGTGTACGTGCACCTGCTGCATAGCCAAGCACTTTACCATCTAAGTTTATTTGTCAAAGGCCAGAAAGATCTCACTTGACAAGACCCCAGAGTTGCTCAGTATTTAGCTCTGATGCGATTAGCTCCCTGCTCGTTACCCTCCGGCCGCAGGACGCTAAAGGCTGGGAGTGGAGGAAGGCGGGTTGTTTTCAAAGAAAATGAGGCGATTTAGCTTGTGCTGAGCAGCCAAAACCCTGGGGAGGGGAGGAACGGAGGGGATGAGGAGGGATAAATCGGGGTGGGGGGAGGATAAATTAAAATGCAAATCAATCTGTCTGCTGTTATAGCTTCTCAGTCTGCCAGGCCTCTGGCAGGAAGCTTTTGGAGTGTGTGGGCATTCTGGGTACAGACACAGACAAACGGTCGGAACCGTGAGCACCAGGGCCAGTTATTTGCGCGGTTGAAATGGTGACATCGGTTGCCAGGACGACCTTCCGCGGCCCCCATTAAACATCACAACGGCGCGTCATTCCGCAGTCACTGAATTGGCGAGACTGTCAAGAAAATGAAACGGTCCAAAGAAACTCGGGCACTGGGACGAAGAAGAGGAGAAAAAAGAAAACAGTACAGTGGTATTTTGTTATAGCACCCGGCTAGTTTGATGATTTTAAATTAGTTTTATTACTTCACTTCGCACTTCTCTTCTTGTGAAACAGACACTAGCTAGCTTGTCATCAGCCAGACGTCCTGCTACTATATTTTAAATATAAACGGACTGAAAAAAAATCTACTGCTCTGTGTTGTGAAGTTCATGATTTCTGCATATGATGTATATTTTGTAGGCCAATGTATATGGAAAAATGTTTTGAGCATAAAGACAAGAGTCATCGCATTTCATGATTTAACATTCTTCATTATAAGCCCCAGGTCAGGATAATCCCTGTTTTTAATATGAATCAAATGTTTAATAAAAATGGCAACATGCTTTTGCTATTTTCGTTCTTATTTACCGTATTTAATAACTGCACATACTGAGGCAGGATTCTCTATGTTCTATCCACGGCCCCATTTCGTATCGGTACTTTGCCATGTACCGCTTTAACTTCTCATGCTGAATGCGTCACATGTCGTTAGATATCCTGTAGTAGTTAGTATTTCATACTTAGCATTACTGTCGCACGACATTGGATTTCAAATATCACGATGTGAAATTTTGTGATAAATATTGCGATATTTTAAAAGAACGAAAGTGCAAACGAGTGCAAAATGTCTCAAACCCGTCTGTGAGCGATTTAAAAGGCAAGGATGAAGACGCTTGATTGTCTCGGAGAATGCATGAAAATCTCATGCAAGAGTAGCAGCGGTAAACTTTAATTTTTAAACATATATTAGATAATATTGAAAGGAAGAATCTGGTGATAGAATATTGTATTGTATTGAATGTTGTATTGGGGAATTTGGCAAAGAAATGAGAGCTTCTGGGAATATACCTCCCAAGGGGCACAGCAAACTCGAAGACCCTCGGGAACCAAGTGCTGCGCCTCCCCTGCCTGCTCCATCAACAGTGCCGCAACCGGGTGCACCGCAATGCGAGGACGCAGCCGATCGCGGCGAAGATTCCCTGAAATTAAGCGGGTACAAGGTGAAAGGCTCCTGCCTCCCAGATCCAGGTCTGTCTCAGGATGCGGCTTGCTGGGTGGTCCTCCGGAGAGAAGGTGGACCCTCCTGGTGACGTGGCTGGCGGGAGAGGGGCTGCAGGCTTTCCTCAGCCTCTGGTCGGCGCTGGAGTGGCACTTTGGCTGGTGACAGTCCATGGGGAAGGTGAGGGGTGGACCGGCTGTGACGCGCCGTGGCCCTCACGGCTTTTCTGTGGGCGCTTTCACCGACATCCATCCCCACTGATGGCGGCTGTGTAGCAAGAGGAGGAGGCTGTGGAAGCCCTAGGCACAGCGGTTAGTCCACCCTGAAGCCAGCGCCAAGGAGGAGGAGAGATGGGGATCCTGCCACTGCTCCTGCATCTTACCAGTAACCTCCCCAATGGTGCTGCACATTCAGTTTTCTCTGTGGGCGGCTGGAACACATCACTTGCAATTGCTCTTCTGCAGCACCATGGCCTCACCCCAAACATCAGCCTAGAAACACAGATTGGTTGACGCCCTGAGGGAGGTGCCAGCAACAGCGCGTTAATGCACCCAGAGGGAGCTGGCTTGGCAAAGCCTGCAGCCTGTATGTTGACTGTGTGGTGGACGGGGATTCCTGACAAAGCCCCGGTGGACACGAGGTCTGCTATCAGCCTGATCTTTCTGGGTATGATGCCCGTGTGTGCATGGCCATGAGGGGCAAACGGCAGCCGGCAGTCATGCCGGCAAGACACACATTGCGGCCGGAGGTCTAGCTATCTGACGTCGCTGACCCCTGCATCGTCATGCTAAACTTGCTATTCCGCCTGGGGGCCACCATCAATGTGCCAGGGGCAGCTTTCTACCTCACTACAGACATAGTAGTCGGTGAGCAGCGGCAGAAGAATAGGGGAGGAGAGGCATCCGTGTAGCAGGGGAGGAGAGCAGCCCACGACTCCCGAGGGATGGTCTCCAGCAGCCAGGATCATTTATATATAAACTTTTACATCAGTCTGGTTTCACTTGTGTTTTTAGCTTGGTCGTGGATGAACCCCTGGAAGTGTTTCTTCCTCTGATGGAAGACAAACTTCCTAGGCCGTGTCTTCAGCGTTGCAAGACCACTGCACTGTCTTACAGAGAAGGGAAGTGG
Source organism: Mormyrus lacerda (assembly GCA_015163995.2). Classification (NCBI taxonomy): domain Eukaryota; kingdom Metazoa; phylum Chordata; class Actinopteri; order Osteoglossiformes; family Mormyridae; genus Mormyrus; species Mormyrus lacerda. The sequence goes on from JAABNX020000130.1 coordinate 24,729,741, forward strand.
GCTTTTTTTTCCTGGACGGATGCCTGCAACATGGCTTTTAACCAACTCCTCACCTTCCTCTTATTCTAGACACGGATGCTAGCAAGAAGCGGCTAGGCACTGTGTGTCACAGGCAGGGCCCAAAGTGGAGAGCGCGTAGTTGCATGCTTCAGCCAAACGCTGAGCAGACTGGACTGCAATTACTGTGTAACCCGATGGGTCTCCTGGCTCCAGAGCTTCCGCGACACCAAGGGACAGCTGGCCTGCTAGTTAGAGGCGTTGGCAGAGTTCGCCTTTGAGGTCCAGCATCACCCATGGAAGCTGCATGGGGACACACACACTGTCTTGTTGGCTCTCCATCACTGTGAGCTGTCACCACCACTGCCGGGCACCACGTCACTGCGGTGTTGGCCGTTGCTGTACAGGTGCTGCCGATCGCCAGTGCAGGGGAGTCACTGCAGTTACTGGGGCCCTCGGGGCTGCGCCCGTCCTGCTGAAGTCGGAGCAGAGACATCAGGGCTGGGCTGTACGGGGCGAAGATGACACTGGGGAAGCTGCAGTGCTCTCACTGGTCCGGCTGTGGACAGAAAGGTGTCAGTATGACTATCAACAGATCTTTTAATTGTCTGTCTTTTGCTGAGAACCGCTTACCGCCCACGTGAAAAGTAGACGCCACGCCGAATCTCACTGCACCAATAGTAGTCTGTGTATTTACAGTATTAAACAATGCATCATTAACTTTAATATTTTCTGTGTTCAAGAATATATACGCCTGGGGTGTGGATATTTTTCATTAGGCAGATTAGCCAAATGAAAGCATTGTCCAATAGGAATGTCGCTTGTGCTGTCCAATAGGAGGAGAGATGTGTGGCTTAAGTTGTCCATCTAACTGGACAAAAAAAATGGGCCATAGCCTGTAGGCATGAGTGCAGAAATGAACATCAGCACATTGCGCAGCCATCACACGCCGTGCAGCTGGTGTGTCTCGGGCCTGAGTGAGAAAAGTGCACAGCTACACGCTCTTGTGATTGAAGTACCTGGGAGAATCTACCTCTTTGTGTTTATATTTGGCCGGTGCTTTGAATAAACAAACTGTTTGAGAATCTTGTGTTGTCTCAGTGGAAAATATGTGGGTTGATTAATTTATTTTGTTGTGTTTGGGGACTGAAGTGTTGAGGGGCACAGAAAGCCGACAACAGATTGGGTATCGAGGTTGAGCGCCCTACCCCACCCCACCATTTTGAAATGTTCATTTCTCCTTTCCCTGCATTGACCTTTCACCCTTCAGTGTCCTATTCATCGAATGTCTCCGCCTTCCATACTTGACCTTTTCCCATCTAATTTGCACACACGACCTCTTGCTGTGTTTATTGAGCTCGAGTGCAGACACACACACACACACACACGCCCAGATGAGATTTGACTTTACAGATAAATTGGAACATGGAGACCGAGTCCCATAACCTCTTTTGTGTTATTGTGTTAAGTAACGGATGCGATTAAATAGATTCTCCCGCTTCATTTTGCGGTGGAGTCGGCTGCCCCCCTTGGGGCAGAGTATTTGCCTTCATGCTGGCTGCTCTTACATTTCCCTGGGTGCTTTTCTATGCCTTCTGACCCAAAAAAGGGCCCGGGATGTGGGTCGCAGTGGGCGATGCCGCGGTTCCTGTTCTTACACAGAGCTTTTGTTTGTCTGGACGCTGATCCGGTTTGCTGTCTAAAGCGGCTGCTGGCCTCTGTCTGCACCGGGCTCTTCTCCAATAACCACGCCACTCTCCACCAGACAATTACCAAGAGACTTAGAGCGTAAACCCCCGCCCCCCGGCTGGTGTTGATTTCCTTGCTAACTGATTCGCTGACATGGCTCATTTCAGTTCATTTTTTTAATTTCGCTTATTGTATTCCACACGCAGGGCTGTGAAGAGGCCAGTGTTGTAGCATAAGAGACTGAGAAAGGGAAGCGGTCTGGGGTCTGGTACCCATCGCCGTGGCAGCGGAGTCTGCGGTTAAGCCGCCGTTTGTTTGCCTGGACAGCTTCATCCGAGACTGTCCTGTGTTGTCACATGTGTTACCAAAGTCTACAACACACCCTGCCCAATTGCATAGTGCAAATCATCTGTGGGATTTGACCTCACAAGCTGCTGGTCACGTTGGCTTCCGTCTTAAGCTAAAACCGCCCGCGGGTAGTTTGAGGTCCTGTGTTACAGTGATTGACATGCTTCACCATTTTTTCCTACATGATACACAGTGAGCTGGAGTGATTGTCTCAGCGGGTGCAGACCCTAGGTGCTGCCGTCACGGGGATCTGAGCGGGGACATGCTGGCGGGCCTCGTACAAAATGGCTTTGGGCCTGAATCTGCCGATGTGGGTCATGTAGAGAGAGATTGTTGATGGACAGAAGAAAAACACATTTTTGTTTTAGCTCGGAAAAAATAAAACGAGGCATGAAGTACTTGGGCTCTTTTTCCCAGATATCACTCCTCCTGTAACCTGTGAGCATCTCTCATCAGGCAGAGTGACTTTAGAGATCAAACTTCACTTTTGGCTCAGACTTCTTTACATCAGCTTTTAAGACAGAATGGCGAGATAAAACAAAACAAAAGAAACAATCTCATATATGCGTCACAAAAGCACGGCCTGCTGGGATACCATGTCATGCTGGTGGCTGGCAGGGAGGCCACTGCTTTCCTCCTCCCTTCTTTGTCTGGGGGGGGGGCAGTATAGGAATAACATCAACTGGTCTCAGAATCTTCTGGATCAATTGTGGAGCCAGAAAGGTTTACGCTGACACGACCTCCGACGTCCACAGGTTTAATGCTGGGTCCACTGTATCCCTGCCTGCCTGGCATTTCTGGGAATGGGGGGGCTGGGATTACCGATGCCTTGTGTGCCCTCTGCTTTGAATCCACGTGCACACATGTACACCGCCACTGTCTGTTCACAGCGAGTATGATTCACCCCCGCAACAAATTCTCAGCATCAGTGCTACTGTGTGAGGTAATGACGTTGTGGTTGCGATGCGGGGGGGGGGGGGGGGGGGGTTG
>JAABNX020000130.1:24732864-24753111 GCA_015163995.2 Mormyrus lacerda
GGGGATGAGTATGGGGGGGGTGGTGGCGGCAGGGGCCGTCTACCCTGTCATTGGTTGACAGCGGCTATGACGTCATCCTTTGTATCCCAACTGCTTAAGTGACTGCAAAAGGCCAGACATGAGACACGGTGTGTGTGCAGGCAATAGGGATGTGTTAGCTTTAAAAAGTGGCTTTCTTAAAAAAATTCAGCCCCTCAGTTTCCTAGGACGTCGTGACTAACAAGCCGGCTAAAGCAAAATTTCTTTTGTCTTGCAAAAAAAGGAATTCTGATGTAGATGATACAGCTGTTGTAGAATCTGTCATCAGATGTCTGGCATTTTGTTGTGTCCGCCAAGGCAACACTGCCCCCTACTGGCAACTGGCTGTGAATCACACTCTTGTTTGTAGCTTTTATCAAAGGAGACCCCTGAAATGGCTTTATGAGATGAATTGTTCAACAGATGAACAAGAGCATATTTATTAATAATTAATGGTTTTAATTTTTAATGTTATACAATGTTGAGCTGACAGCTTCTGGAAGCAATTGGACTGATTTTCTCTTTGCTTGACGGAAGTGGAGGCTACTGATTATAAACACTTAAAGGCAAAATCATGTTTGTTTTGATCTAAATTTAAGGTAATTATTTCTGGCAGAGAGATTCACATTGCATTTCGTGAGTTAACAGCGGTGATGCTTTTTCAACCTTTTCTTAACTAATCCATGACACTCATGGATGACAATCCTTGATTGGTGGGCTGGTTGATTGATGGCTCAACTGGACACCTGATTGGATCCCTCAGAACCGGCAGCTCCTGAAGGACCGCTTCATGGTGGAGCTGGTGGAGGGCACCCGGAAGCTGAGACACGTCTTTCTGTTCACCGACCTGCTGCTCTGCGCCAAGCTGAAGAAGCAGATGGGCGGGTAAAATGGAACCCTTCCTCTTCTCTCTCCCTCCTCTTCGTCTCTTACTCCTGTCATAGCCCCAGCAATCAGGACCAACTATCCTGTCAACCATAGTCTTGATATGATTGACAGCCACTCCCCCTTACCCTCATTGAGGCGCAGTGCTCGTACAAATCAGCCATCTGGTCATAGTTCCATTAAACCCCCCCGCATTGCGTTCTAAGATTGATTTCTTCAATACAACCCCCCTTCCTTTGTCATATGAGCCCGAAGTCAGAAAGCATTGATCCGTGGGTTATGTAGATAGATTGGGGGTGTGGGGGGGGGTGTGTGTGGGTACTCCATCAGGCCCTGTTGCTGTAATCAGGCCAGCAGTGACCCCCCCTGCTGGATTCACCTTTGTATCATAAAAGCCCTTATTTGTGGGAGAAGAAAACCCATTCATGTGTGCCCGAAATCCCAGTGCCATGGGCTATCCTTTGTTTTGGTGGGGGGGGGGGGTGTCTTTTTTTTAGTCGCCACGTTTTATTCCTCTCTGGGGCGTGTCCCACAAGCACATGGTTCCAATTGGGAACCCGAACTGTTGCCCTTTGTGGGTGCTGGGGGGGCCACTCGAAAGCCACCTCCAGTCACACTAATCTCTCATCACTCTAATTACACCTACTTACCCCCTTGTCTACTTAATGCCTGTTTTCCTGTCTGTGTTCCCCCAGATTCACTACTACCAGCTCTGTGCTCTAATCTCTCCTTTACTCTCTTTGAGCAGGAAGAGTCAGCAGTATGATTGCAAGTGGTATATCCCCCTGGCTGACCTGACCTTTCAGGCCGTCGACGAGTCCGAACCGCCGCCCATCCCCCAGGTCCTGGATGAGGAGATTGATGGCCTTAAGGTCAAGATCTCCCAGATCAGGGCTGAGATCCAGAGGGAGAAGGTACGGCGGGTTTCATCCCCCGGGGTGACCGCGTGTGGTGTGCCGCCGGCAGAGCCCTCCACCACATCCGTGCTCGTGGCGTGAGATAAGCTGCTAACCGTACGTGTGTGCGTGTGTGTGTGTGTGTGTGCGTGCGTGTGCGTGCGTGTGTGTCTGCACCTGCAGAGGGCCAACAAGGGAACCAAGGCCGCTGAGCGACTGAGGAAGAAACTGTCTGAGCAGGAGTCCCTCCTCCTGCTGGCGTCACCCAGCATGGCCCTGCGGGTGCACAACCGCAACGGCAAGGTGCGTCAACATCGTCACGGCAACCACCACGGCAACTGCAACATCTTCCTATTCGGCAGTCATACTGTTTTGTGCTTTTATAATGCTTCTGTGATTGTATTATATCTTGCTGGTCTGTCTTAAAGGCCGATTACAAGAGGTCTGAGCCAAAAGTGATGTGAATTCCAAGTGGATAATTCTCACCTTGAACTGTATGCTAAAGTGAGAATCTCTGTTGTACCTTAGAGCGTAGCATTCTCCCTGAATTGCCGAGAAAGGCTCCCCCTTTAGCAGGATCCCCATAACGGTGACAGACAGACGGGGCCCCTAAACTGGGTGCTCTGCCTTTCCAGAGTTACATGTTCCTGATCTCATCAGACTACGAGCGGGCGGAGTGGAGGGAGACCATCCGTGAGCAGCAGAAGAAGTGTGGGTGTCTCCGTGGGACTGTCGGTTAGCTCACAGGAGAGATCCAGTCTATTTCTCAATCGTATGAAGCTGTCTGGGCGTCTCCTGGTTCGGCAGCCTTGCAGATCTCGCAGAGTTACTGGTGTTCGCTCTGTGATGCTTAATCTTAAATTGTCTTACGTTTGTAGCAGATACAAGTTCACTGCTTTATAGTTAAACCCCTTTCATTTCCCTCTGTGAGGTTTTATGGACGTCGGCCTCATCCCCTGAATAGGCCTTCTCATTAATTATTCTCTGCGGATTAAATTAATCAGCCTCAGATTGATCAGTTGTTTGGCTGTATGTGTCACGATCCACCAGCAGTATAGAATGGATCAGGAGCCGGGTCATATTTTTCAGAGAGTTTGCAGTGTAAGAAGCATACTGGATGAAACAATGTCAGACACGGATCTTCCGTAAAGGTGCCACCATTCTAGTATTTCTATTTCTATGCACCTAAACCGGGATGTCGCTCTAGCAGGTTTCAAAAGCTTCTCGCTGTCCTCGATGGAGCTGCAGATGCTGACCAACTCATGCATGAAGCTGCAGACTGATCATCACATCCCCCTCTCTGCCAACAAAGAAGGTAGGTGACAGGATGAGTGGGAAAGCAGAGAGCCCTTTAGAGAAGAGCCAGGACTCCCACACATCATTGCGAGGGGGCATGAAGGCTGTGGCTACAGCTGCTTCCCTTCACCTGTCGCTTTAATGCAGCGTGAAGTTCCTGAACCCATGGCAACAGAGCCCAAAGAACAAATGCAAGTCGTTCAATTAAAAGCACCTTTTCTACAATTTTCTGATTGAAAAGTTTTTGTTTTGTGGGAACGTGCCTGCTTTGGAAGAGCATTTTTACTGGTTTGTTCTCGCTCTCTTGCACACACACACACACACACACGCCGTCTGTAATTCACGTGTTCTCTTCTGGAGATGTTCCGTCTCCCGTGATGTTTATTACACATGGGATCAAAGCAGTGTTTCATTTGATTTGGAGGATGAATGTGCTCCTGACTTTAACCGGGTCACCTGTCGCGCTCACATGTGCATGTTTACCTGTGTGTCTGTCTCCCCGGTCAAGGCTGTGCGGAGACTTTTGGAGGAGCAGGTGTTCGACCGGGGGTGGGGGGGGGTGTCCCTTGATACAATGCATGTTCTCGTCGGTGATCGAAAAGGGAATAGGGGGTCTCAAAGGGGGACCTCAAACAGGGACACACTCCGTTCCGTCCGGGCAGAAAGGTGCTCCCTGGGCCCCTGCTTGCTCATCCCTGTCCCTTATTTTAACCTGGTTTCTCTCCACCCTTGTGCCTAGATGAGGATGATCCTGGACTCTATGGCTTTCTGAACGTGATCGTCCATTCAGCTTCTGGCCTGAAGCAGAGCCTAAGTGAGCTGCCAGTTGCCTTGCAGTACAAATTAGGGGACCAGAGTGATCATAATGTATCTGGATCTATGTAGAATTTCCTCGTAGATCTTATCTGAACATTTTAAATGTGAAACATCCCTCTTATTTGAAGTTTCTGAGGACCTTTCTCTATGTGCTGGTGACCTTTCCGCCCAGATCTCTACTGCACATTGGAGGTTGATTCTTTCGGCTACTTTGTGAACAAGGCCAAGACGCGAGTTTACCGCTACACCACCGAACCCAATTGGAACGAGGTGAGATTCGCCCCCATCGCAGATAAAGATGAATCCCAAAAGGTTCATGTTCGGTGCTCCCATCACTCAGTGGAGAGAACGTGCCGGAATATTGCTCTCATGTTCTGTGATTGGCTGGTAGCATCACTTGGAACCAGCACTTACAAAACAAAGGTCTTATATTCAGAATATCATGAATCTGCTGCATTCTTTGACTGCTTAATAAATTGCAATCCAGTTCCCAGTTCCCTTAGCTGTCACATTCAGGTTATGCCAGCTTCACAAAATGATGTTCTCTGCCTCTCCGTCAATGAGTCTTACTGTTGGAGTCTCGTCTTTGGCCTTTAGGAGTTCGAGATCGAACTGGAGGGATCGCAGACGCTGCGGCTGCTTTGCTATGAGAAGTGCTACAGCAAGAGCCGTCTGAACAAGGAGGATGGGGAGAGTACAGACAGGATCATGGGAAAAGGGCAGGTCCTGGTAGGGTGCCCTTCTTTCTCGTCCTTGCAGATCGCCCGTTTCAAACTTACTGGCTTTTCACAGTAAACATCCCTGAGAATCCATAGCAGGGATGTTGGGGAAGTTACTCACAAATGTAATCCATTGCAGAGGTGGAAAATTCATGTCCAGAAAGTACAAATCCAGACCAAGGTTTTGATTCGACCAACCAGTTGTGTTAAGAGTCACAGACACAGAGGACCAACGCTGGTTGGTTGAAACAAAACCTTGGTTTGGATTTATACTTTTTGGACTTGAATTTTCTATCTCTGTTTGTAATGGACTACTTTTGTGAGTAACTTCCCCAACATTGCATAGCAGCCATGTTTGATTAACAACTTATTAAAAACTTAATATGTTAGCAGAAGTACATTGGGAAGCTCATGCCATTTGACCATTGAGTGAAACTTGTTTGTCTAATGCAGTTATTAGTTTAAGTCTAATCCTGTTTTCTGACTGTTGTTTTTTAACATAGATTAAGATAATCCTTGTCACTGTCACTTGACAACGCAATTGTGAAAGTGCAGGCGACTCAGGCATAAGTAATAAAAGAATTTATTACAAAATATACAAATTGCACTAACTATATGTATTGCACTGGATATATGAATTGCACTTGTGAATATGAAAAAAATTACAGTTCTGTTTAGAGTTTAAGTTAAAGGCCATGATGGTGTAGTTGAAGGTAGATTGATGTGAAATAGCTGTGTGAAGGGATGTGTACCTTTCCTCTTTCTCTTGCTTTATGTGCCCTTGGTCGTTTGTCATCTGAAGTGGCCCTCTGCATATGCCTTGTGTTTGGAGGAGAGGTGGCAATTTCAGGTCCAGAAAGTACAAATCCAGACCAGGTTTTTGTTTCAACCAACCACTTTAGTACTCAGTGACTGACTTTTTATACTCAACCGGTTGGTTGAAACAAAATCCTGGTCTGGATTTGTATTTTCTAGACTTAAAATCTCCATCTCCTTTTAATGAAGCTCTGTAATAGTACTTATATTTATATGCTAGCCTGTTGCTTATGTCCAGAATTACTTGGAATTTATTTTATTTGAGTGAATCCAAATTGAATTTTAATGTAGCTGATTTTTCTGGTGATATCTTTCTAGACTAAAGTCATGTATTAGTATTTCACTCAATGGCAAAACAATGAAGGCACATATGGATTCTGCCCCTGGCTGCCATGCTAACAGCAAATTAATTAACCTGTGTGTTCAATGACCTGTCCACACATGCTAGTGTGTGGATGCATGGTCTTGCTTAGTGTGTGTGCTAGGCAGGGTTGCAAAGGGGTGGAAAATTTCCAGAAACTTTCCATTCCGTGGGAAGTTAAGATGGGGGAATTTTGGAAATACTCCAAGTTAGAAACTTTCCATGGAAATTAACGCAAATGTATGAGAATTAATGGGAAAATTCCCAGAATTTTGCAACCATTTTTTTTGGGTCTTTTCTGATGCTCAGGTGGACCCATCCTCTGTTTGTTAGTCGTGATTTCGGCAGGAACAAATCCATTAACTGGGGGTCATCTCATTGCCCTGAGGCACATGATCAGGGTGGGGATGAGTAAGCGGTTTAGCATCTATCGAGGGAGGGTGGGCAGAGCGTGCCACGTGCTGGGGTGCCTGGACACCAACTTGAGCAGGGGATTAGGGATGGAGGGTGGGTGGACGGCGAACAATAGAGCGGTGACACTCTGGGGGGAGGTGAGGGGGTTGAGGAGCTGACACCGCGGGCATGAAGCCAGCCAGCCGGGACAGACTGACACACCGGCGCTGTTGTGGCCGCATGCTCAAGAGGTCCAGGTTCTGGATTAGTCCACATTTGATTTAGAGGATCTGCAGGGGGTGCCACAGATTTATTTATTTATTTATTTTAATCGTTTTTGTACGTTTTTCTGTCACCGTGTCACCACCGGGGTCCGAGGCCATGGGGAGCATAGAGCCCGGGCAGACACAGAGGGCCGTGGATGGGGTCTGTGCACGCCTGCGCACCAGCTGCTCTGTGGCGGCCGAGGGGCCGGGTGCAGCTGCAGGTTTGAGGCTCTGGGACCGTGTGCGCGATGTCCTGAGGAGGCGCAAGGTAAAGTAGCGAAGTGGGGACTCTGGTGGGGTGGGGGGGGGCAACAGAAGGCGACGCTGGTGTCCGTGTGGTCTGGGGGGGGTTCAGAGTGTCAACATTTGTGGGGTTTTGGGGGAGACAGGAGAGAAGCTCCTACCGCAACAGGCACCTGACCAGGGGTCTGACTCGCTGCGACGTGTAGGTGTTCGGGGCACGGAGTATGTCACTGCACAGCCTTCTGGGATATCGGGGTGAAGACTGTGTACTACTGTCGAGGGAAATTCTCTGGCTAAACCATTCACCAGGGTTCCCTTGTGCCCGCTGACCTCAGCACTTCCTGACCCTGATCTGACAGGGAGTTTCAGGGATTTTTCTGCTGTTTTTTCTTGGCTAGCTGTCATATGAAGTACACACCATCTGCTTTCCTTTACCTCCTGGTCACTTGACCAGGAAAAAATAGGATCCATAATAATCTGACAAGGCATGAACGTGCTTGCGGAGTCTGGGTATGACCCACGGCGATGGACGCAGGGGGAGCTCAGCTTGTTCAGCTTTACTTAGATTGAGTTTGTAAATATCTGGTTGCGTACGTGAGTGGTAGCTTTCATTGGGGCAGCATGTGATAAGTGAGTAATCTATTAACATCGTTAACCTGTCCATACTCGGGCAAAGGTGTCTGTGGCGAGACTCGTCTGTGTCTCAGGAAGAATGTTTCGATTGAGAGAAAAAAAGACTGTGTGAGCCTCGATTTGAAACGCCACATCTGGGGTAAAAATTGCATTTTGCTAAAATCAGAATTCTTCACGGTGTTTGACCCCTGATTTGGGGTGTTATGCAGAGCTGTGTAATTCACATTTTAATGGCTGCTGGCTTCACATTTTGATGGAGTTGGAAGCTTTCCTGGACATTACATTACGCTGGGATTGTGGAAGGGGGGTGTCATTTTGAGGCTAAACTGGCCTAGAAACTGGGTCAGCTGAGAACAACAGCTGAGTGATCTGTGGGGTGGGGTGGGGGGGCAGTGTGGACTCCTGAACACATCCTAAATATATCATATTATTGCTATTAATACATAGTTTATTTTGATAGAGAATGTTAATGTGTATTTTAGTCATTTTATGTCTACAAAACCATCAAATTAGGTCCAGCCTATGAAATATCATGCTGCATTGAGTTCTGAGGGGGCCGAACTGTCTTTTTTTATAGCTGGACCCCCAGAGTCTCCAAGGAAAGGATTGGCAGAGAACAGTGGTGCCCATGAACGGGGTGAGTAAGGTGCTTTCAGACGCACAGGAGGAACAGGCTGCTACCCATAGAAATATCAGTGCAGCACCTAAGCACACGTAAACGGGCTTAAACACGTTAGCAGGAAATCAGCACTGAATGCACAAATGCACATATATACGCACACGACACACAAACTGACTGCACGACGGCATGATTTTGCTTCCCCCCCCTAGATCGAAGTGAAGCTCTCCATGAAGTTCACTAGCCGTGAGTTCAGTCTGAAGAGAATGTCGTCACAGAAACAGGCCGGCGTGTTTGGGGTGAAAATCTCAGTGGTGACCAAGTGAGTTTCATCGTCATCTCGCCTGTGACACATTGCTCTCTGTTGAACTGCTAAGGCGAATCAACTCTCCCATTTCCAAGTCATAGCCACTCAAAAAATACAGACGCTCCTCTACTTACAAGCTTTCAACTTACGAACTTTCAGACATACGAACGAAGAGGACTGTAAGTCCAAATTGTGTTCCTTGGGCTCCCCTGTCCGCAACATTGAATTTTTTCTTCCTTGCGTCAATTCCACCTTGTACGACATCTGGCCGCTACCCCGCCGTGCAGCAGCGTAGCGTGCGTACTCCCAGCATCCTAGTTCTTTGTACTTGCGTATACCCTTAAAATGATGCTGAATAATGACTTACGAACATTTCAAGTCACGAACGGCCGTTCGGAACGTATCTCATTCGACAGTAGAGGAGCGTCTGTATTATTAAAATCTAGTTAGGACAGAATAGCCTTTTATAGCTAGTAACAGGGTGGATCGTGGTTCTCCATGTTCCTTTGAGGGATATGGAACTCAAAGTCCCACATTGTTACCTGTGGTGAAACGGTCTGAGATCTGAGACCGTGTGTCATTCAGTATAGTATCTCAAGAGGAGTATGGGGGGAAGCAGACCACTCTTCCCTCTTTGGATCAGAAGGTGGAAGTGTTCTGCTCATCTGAAGCTCTTACTTATGGCCTTTGAGGTATTATGGCTTTGACGGCTTTTGGGAAGGAGGTGTGAGCGGATTTAGGAGCCGAGCCAACCTAGGCGATAAGGATGAGGTGCCCGAAGGGGCCTCTGATGGCTTCAATCGGGTGAATTTCGAGCCAGCAGAGTTTGCATCATTAAGCTTGTGGTTTCGGTTACTCTCTCGGTACTTGCAAAGGAGTGGGTGGTTACAGGGAGCTGGGCATGATGGTGAAGCAGAAGGCCGTGCTGTTGCCTGATTGCTCTTGGTGTACTCCTTCCAGGCGAGAGCACTCCAAGGTGCCCTACATTGTCCGACAGTGTCTGGAGGAGATCGAACGCAGGGGCATGGAGGAAGTGGGCATTTACCGCGTGTCGGGAGTAGCCACTGACATCCAGGCCCTGAAGGCCGCCTTCGACACCAGTGAGTGCTGTCTCCATTCATCTGTTTATGCAGCGTCCCTAAAGTCCTGACCTCAAGCCCATCCTCAGCTCACGTTTGCTCTCTGCACTCTGTCACTCTTTAGTCTCATACCCTACATGGATGTGTTACATCTTCTGGTTTTGTGTATGAACTTGGCTCTCGCTGGCTAGGATCTGGTGTTTAGCCTTTTGCTGTTTTGGGTTCTTGTAATTATCTCATGTGAGTTATAATAATGATAATAATAATAATAATAATATTCCATACTTTATTGATCCCCGTGGGGAAATTCTCTTTACGGCATCCCCAACTTGCTCTTTGTAGAGTAAGCTGTCTGCGAAAGGCAGCCACCTGTTGGGGCAGGGAGCTGGGGGTTAAGGCCCTTGTTCAAGGACCCGCAGACATGCTGAGGCTGGGTTTGAACCCGTGATCTTCTGATTACAGGCACACAGGCTTTGCTTGAGCGACACCCTGCCCCCATAATTTTTGTAGCACAAAAATATTCTGAGTGCAAAAGGAAAAATGATTGGTTCAGAGAGATGACCAATCACATTGTAGAGTAGGTGGGTCCAATCAACTAGTGGAGGCGGGACCGACCAATCAGATATATTGGCCCTGCCTCCTCTGGTTGGTTGGACTCACCTCCTCTACAATCTGACATCGTCATATACAAGTTAGGTAGACATCGCCCAGCCTTATCCATAATTATATCATGGGAGGCGCTGTGCTGCTCACCAGCTTTGGGCCTCTATGCCCGTGATCAGAAGGTCACCTGTTTGAGTCCCGGCATTGGTGGAATAGGCTAGGCCCTTAATCCCCCCATAATGCTTCAGGGGTGCCAAATAAATAGCCTGACCGTGCACTCAGACCCCAAGCTTTGCTCTCAGCTGTATTGAGGATGTTTGTCCCAAAGGGGTGAACAAGATGGGAGATGCCAAAAGAAGCATTTTAGTGTCTTTGTGCAAATGGCACTTAAAGCTTGAATTTTCCTTTTTTCCGTATTATGTGAACGTAACACTGCCTCCCCTTACACTTTATACTTTAAGATAACAAAGACGTGTCGGTGATGATGAGCGAGATGGACGTGAACGCCATCGCCGGCACGCTGAAGCTGTACTTCCGGGAGCTGCCCGAGCCGCTCTTCACCGACGAGCTCTACCCCAACTTCGCCGTGGGCGTCGGTCAGTCCCTCCCTGCCCTGCTCACCCTGAAATAGCTAATCAACTGCTTGTTTTAAGGCAACCAGCCTTTGCTGCATCCTTTGTCCTGAATGACAGGATTAAGTTTCGTTGTAGGTTTGTAAATTTAAGGTACAAATAATTTTATAATCTGCCTTCTTGCAGAGGCCTGTTTATTCATGTCCCTGTGTTTGTCCCACCTGTCCCTTGCTCTGCCCCCCCCCCCCCATTCCCATATATTCCTGCAGCTCTGTCTGACAGCGTGGCCAAAGAGAGCTGCATGTTGAACCTGCTGCTGTCACTCCCAGAGCCCAACCTGGTCACTTTCCTCTTCCTGCTGGACCACCTTAAGAGGTTCGAGGCATCAGACTTTCATGTACCTCTCTTGGTTTGTCCCCCACGGCTACCGAACTGCACAGTCATTGGCTGTAGGGGATTATCGCTACACGAGTTAATACCCAAATCTCTGATGGACTTGCTTTGATGATGGTGTGATCTCGTGTCATTCGAGACCCTGTGTAGGTTCCGACCTCGAAAATGAACCTTAGGCTGACACTTTTACTCTCTCCCATCTGATCCGCAAAAAAGGGGAGAAATATGCAAGACCACTCACATAACTTAAAACTGTTTCCTAAATTTAAATAACGGTACATGCAAAATTTTCCTTGTAACAAAGGGTTTTATTACTTCAAAAATAAAATGCGAGACAGAGGTCAAAAGACCATGTGGCTCAATCCTCCGTCCTCCACAGACCAGCTAATTACTTATTAATGCACAAAGGCACAAACATTAACTTAATCTGATATATCACTGTAAATAATAATTACAAAATACAATAAAACTGGTCTAAGTCGCCGGCTATTAACTCATCAATGTGCACAAGTCGACGCTCAAGCAAAAGTCCCAATTTTTCCTAATGATGTTTCCTTTAAAAATCCTGATGTAAATCGCCGCTTGTAAGTCGTCACATTCCCTTAGTCGTCACCTAAATCCCGGTCCCGAACAACACAAATGAATGGATTTTCCTACCTGTAAGTCGACACCCCAGTCGCTGCATTCCCGCACCCTGACTACTAGCACGTCTAGTGTTATATTTACTAGTCGACAAAACGGCAAGATAGACATAAGTCGCCGAAGTCAATTCTCTAATTCAATTCTCTAAGTCGTCACTTTTAAGGTGGTCCCGCGAGTGTCGACTTAGACCAGTTTTACTGTAATCTCCAGCAACACAAGACCTAAATAAACCCAAATCAATATATAACTCAAATTATCACATTTTGGCTTGTATACCCTTGCTGACGCTGTCTCCCCCTTTCCCAACTCCTCAAGGGTGGCTGAGAAGGAGAGCATCAACAAGATGTCTCTACATAACCTGGCCACTGTCTTCGGTCCCACCCTGCTCCGGCCCTCTGAAAAGGACAGCAAGATTCCGGCCAATCCCACGCAGCCCATTAGCATGAGTGACAGCTGGTCGCTGGAGGTCATGTCCCAGGTATGGCAGGGTCTGTCTGTTGTCAAGTCTGGTTGTAAATACTCTTCCTCTTGCATCTATTCTGGCTCACGCTTGTTCTTCTGTCCTCTTGGTCTCAGGTCCAAGTGCTTCTCTACTTTCTGCAGCTGGAGACCATCCCCACACCTGACAGCAAGCGTCAGAGTATTCTCTTCTCCACAGAGGTGTAACTCTTCAGCCGTCGATGTTGGAGGAAGAATGCAAAAAACGAGAGAGAGAGAGAGAAAGAGAGAGAGCAAGGGACAGCAGAAAACAAAGCTTAGGGAAAACCCTCCATGGCTGAAGATCCTTTGCGCTCCCCTTCCCCCATTCCTCTCCTGGATAGCAGTTGTGGCAGGATTGCTCCTGCCCTGACTTGTGTTTCACAGCACAGCCCCCAGGGGGCGCCAGAAGCTTACCAATTTCCCTGAGTAACAAGGACACAAATGTGGCATCCCTAAATCACATCGCTTCACTGGCGTGAGAAGTTTTGTGCAAACTGAAGTTTGCTTTCCGTAAAGTCTGTACCTTAGTGTTTTACTTTAGAAGCCTATAGCTTATGTGCAATGCTCATAAGGCCACTGTGGAGAAGATGAATACCGTCCAAAACCTCACAGGAGTTCCATTAGAGACTGACCAGCTGTTAAGAGAAGTAATAGATACATTTTTGTTTTCCCTGCTTGTAATGAACCACCATGACTTAAAAACAGCTTTCTATTGTGTGGGTACTGTAGCTGCAAAGCATTATGGGAATCTTCATTGTGATTGGCCAAGGGGGGCGCTGTTTCATGAGAGGGACCTGTGGCCAGACTCACTCTTAGGATATTTTAGAGCAGCCAAGTTCACCGGAATACGTCCCGAAGGAGCTCTCTGAGGTTGCCAGTATTGAGTGACGTGTGTTTATTCCACTGTCAGGGACACATTGGGGATTTTTGATGAGGGATACAGCAAATCAGGGAAGGGGAGGGACACATTTATCATGGAAGGAGGAATCAAGAGATCAGCAGCGATCCACTGGAGTGGAGGGTGTGATATTAAGACTGTTTTCACTTCCATTCTGGAAGGAATTCATCACTGTTGGGGGGGGCGGGGGTGGGTTGTGTGTTTTTGTCAGGGGAAGAATTACTAGACTAGTGATGTTTATAGATGGAAAGGGCATTGACACCATGGGGGTGTAAAGGTGTCACTTGGTCTGTCCTTGGGTCCCTATATTTCCTTGGCTGAGGAAGTGCCCAAACGGTTACTTTTTTGTATGGTTGACCCATAAATCAGAAGCCGTATTTCCTGGACTGCAGCGATCCGCATTTTCACGTCTGGTCTCTTTCGGGGAAAACGTCAACGAGAGAACAAAGTGGTTTACAAAGTTCTGCTTCGTTGGTTGTCGAGTTGTTTTGTTTGTTCTGCTTCGTTGGAGTAGTAAATTCAGATGGGACAGATGGGGGTCATGCTGGCGCCGGGAAGAGCCGCCACCCCGAGGTATCTTCAGAAGAAGGCAATGGGCCGGTGGGGTTGCCATCTGCTCGCGGCCCATTCCCCCCAAGGACAATAATGAAAATAAAAGCGCTGATTCCTGTGTTATATTATAATTCTACTGGCACATTCCCAGTCATTTAAGCTGCTTTGGATTTAATTATTCAATTTCTTCTGTAGTTATCACAGATAAGAGCATCCGTGCCAGGATGCATGTCTGTAAAATTGATAAGCACTTCAGTTGGAAGGCACCGCGTGAACTGCGAGTGCTCAGGGGTCATCCCCGTCATGTTTTGGGACACGTCGTGCCCTCGGTGGAAGGATGTTTGGGGGAAGGGTCTATATTGTTTTCTTTAGCTTTTCTGGGACCTCAGCAAGAGCAGCACCGCTGTGCCAAAGTTTTTACCTGTATCACATTCTGGAAAAGGTAACAGTTTGGCTGTTTTTTTTTTTTGGAAGGGTAGTTAAGAAAAGGTAAATTATTTTGGTTTAAATACAGACTGATAGTAATAAGATAAGTTTTGTGTCTTGGTTAGAACATGCAGGCATGTTGGGATGTTATTTTTTGTGTGTGTCTGTGTCCTGTTATTTTTGTTTTTGTTTGTTGCTTTTCGTCATTGTCATTTGTTTTGAAAATCTTTGCTGCGTTAATACGTACAAAGCTGGCCTGTTTCAGATGGGAGGCCTGAACTGCAACATACCCAGCTGGTGTTTGTGAGCTGGGAGGTGGGGGAGAATGTTTTTATAGGGGTCCTATCACTGTGGTGTCCCCACTGATCGCCTGTAACGGTGCTGCCGAGTTTCGGATACTGACCTCACGAAGGAAGGCAGGGGGCGGGACGTTGGTGATTTTCTGTGGGTCGGTCTGTGTACATTTTGTAAGGAGAAATGGCATGTGGGAGACTCTGAATCCCATTGGTCTGCTTGTCGTCATAGTAAGTTTGACGTGCATACATCTATATATTTATAAGGTACGTATTTGTTGATATATCCAGCATAAATATATAGATCATGTCAAATATCTCGTCATTGTCATACAAAGTTGTCATATAAATTAAATATATTTCAGTCCTCAGTGGTTAGAGCTCCTGCAAGGCAGCGATGGCTGTTTGATGTTATACCTCCTGCCATCAGCTGCCCAGCGTTAAAGGCATGTGTTTGGACCATTGGCTGCGATCTCGGGCTCCCACTCGTCTATTTGTGCAGATAAGTTCGCCACCATGTTGCTCGTAGCATCCAGTCGCCGATGAATCTGTTGATAATTGCGGTACGTAAGTATGTTGTGCGTTTTCCGACTCTCACTCGTTCTTACTACCTCACTGTTTATCCACGCAACTTCAGAACGATCTATCCATCCCCTCTCCGTGACCGTCTCTGATCGCAGGAACGCTGCACCAGCAAGTTCATCTTTTAATAATTACATTGTATTGTAGAAGTGGTGACAGACACAGACTTGGTCCAGATGGCTTTTTCTTCTTTTGTTTTTGGTATAGATTAAGAGCACAGCTGAACTGGCAGGCGCAAAATTTTCCCCTTACAGAACCGTTTCCTTGTCCGTCCGTTCATATTTTTGGTTCGCGTTTATGCTAAAATGACCCAAAGTACTGGTTTCACATGTTTGTCTTGTGTTTCGTTTGTTTGTCTTGATTGTTTCGTTTGTTTGTCTTGATTGTTTTGTTCTTACTGGTAACAGTGATGACAGGAAAAGCTTCGAAAGGATGGAGGTTTATATTAATTAACAAAAGGTTCAGCTAGAATTGACATAAGGAAGAGTTTAATTTCAATCAGTAGTCATTCCACAACTGTGTCTCGGGTCAGAGGTCCTGGCCTTTTTCTGTGGAGAAAGCTTGTGTAAGATTAGCTATAATAATATTCATTAAATATGTAAAATATGTTCGGATTAAAATGAGATGTTGTCTAATTTGTCTGTGGATGGTTTGATATTACATACCCTTGACCACTGTGTGATCAATGACCCATGTTCTCCCATTCTGAGAGGCGTGTAAAAGACTCATATTTAATTCAGGTGATCTTTCTGTGACCAAGGTCTGCCGTGTTGTCTGGCTCGATGGGGAGCTCGTCGACTGGCTGCAGCGGTGAAAGGCTAAGCTGGGTTTGATATTTTAATTTTTGATTCCTTCCCCAAGTCGACATTGGGAGTTCTGATGGCGTTTCTGCAAGGAATACTGCTGTGTCCGGAAATGAAATTCTGGGAAGACGTTTGAAGTCTCTATTTGTACACGAACTGTTAAATAAAATCTCCTGTATCTATGTAACACTGTCTCTGTGTCTTGACTCCTCCCCCACCTCTTAACTTCCTGTCAGAGACCAAAGGTGCTGTGATCCTATCACAGATCCATCTTTTTGCATCAGTTGCAGGATGATCAATTGCTAATGCCTGGGAATCCTGGTCCCTGTGGATTTGGGACGTTCCATTCCTCATTTCTGTACTAGAAGTTATTTGCAGTCACCCCATCAGACGCATTGCATGTAAATTAGTCGCTAATTATGAGAAATAATTGTGATACTTGTTTGGCTCTGGCCTCTGAGGACCTGATGTTCTGCTGTTTTTTTTTTTCTTTTTACTCCCCAACCCCCCCCCCCCCGCAAAGAAACCGTTACCCATACCAGAAGTCGGCAGCCAATTCCCAGAGGCAGCGGTATTTCAGGGATGTTATGTTAACGTTCACTGCAGCATGAGGTCACTAAGCTGTCTGTGTGCTGAACAGGCAGCAAGACAGACTCTCCCCAACAGCCTTCCCTACTGACAGACCAAACTGACGCCATGAATGCGAATTAGTCATGGTGAAGATGCTAGCATGTTGCTAAAACAAACACCCCTCACAGCCATTAATTATAAACATCAAAAAGCTGAGATTATTGCCTCTCTCAGTGCTCCCTTTGCCAAGAGGCACTTGCATTAATTTTGCCATCAGTTTGATTTTTAAAAATCGGGCCAGCAGGTAATTTAACGCCATGACTGAGACATACTGGTATGTTATAGGAGAATTCTCGTATAATGTGTAACAGGAAAACACTGCCTGGTCAGATGAGCCTCGAATGCTGTGGGGTGTGTAATAATGTGGGGGATTTTTTTGTAGTACAGTTTGAGCTCCTTAGTACCAAGTGAGCATAATTTAAATGCCAATGCCTACCTGAATATCATTGCTGAACATCTCCATCAGATTATGACTACAGTGTACCCAGCTTCTAACGGCTAATTCCAGCATGATAACATACCATGTCACAGCCCATTTCCTCCCAGACTGGTTTCTTTTTGATCAGACGGCGAGGTCACTGCACTCAAATGACATCCACAGTCACCACATCTCAATCCGGTGAAGCATGTAGCGGAACGGGAGAGTCAAGTCATAAAGGTGCAGTCGACAAATCTGAAGAAACTGCATGATGCCGTCATGTCAACATGAACCAAAGTCCCTGAGGCATGTCTGAAGCACCTTGTGGAATCTGTGCCACAAAGAAGTTAGACTGTTCTGAAAGGAATAACGGGACCAACTCGATACTAGCAAGGTGTAGCTAATAAAGTGGCCGGTCAGCAGTTTAAAAAAGCTGACGGTTGACAGTTGCGTTTTGCTTATTCAAAATTCGGTTTTGCGTCATGCTGTGATGAAAAAATACCCAGAATTCAGTGTAAAAAGGAGAGACATAATGAGCCCTGAAGATGATTTATAAGTGTCTCGCTGGTGAAAAGTCTGTTTTCACTCAGCAGCAGTGCTGCTATTGTGGTGAGAGTGCCGTTATCAGCTCTCCTGCCTCCGTGGCCGTCTGGCCTTTTAAGGCGCGACCTCTCTGGCTGCCAAACCGCCAAGCGGTGATGTGTCAGAGGAGACCAGCCCGTCATCGGTTTGAACCCCTCCAATAGGGAGGCTTGTATGTTTTTGAGTTGACCACTTTCCTTCACGGCGGAGCCACACGAGTGAATAAATATGGCCCCTTTCAGGATCCAGGCGCTCTCTGATCTTTGCAGACAGCATCTTCGAGCACACACGGGAATCAAGCACTCTGTTAGTCGTAGCCACAGACGGGATGTGTTCCCCCAGGAAGGCAACGGCGTCTGGTGTCAGGTAAATGAAGCAGCTGTGTTTCCTCCATCTACACTGAACTCACAGACACCCTGTAATACTCGGTGTCAGGGACATGTCTTTCTAATCGAGGATTTCAAATTTGATTGATGTCCCCAATTAACTTTTTAGTCTCAGGTGATTACTGACTGCATTATGCATGATTTAGTTTAGGATTCCGTAGATATCCATTACATTGTATTCCACCTTGAAATGTTTAGGTTAAATCAGTATTTAACTTGAAGTTCGTATTTACTAGGGTGACCGGATAATCCATGTTAGAAAGTACAGTTTGAGCTGGGACAGGATTTTGTAAACTACCATTTTAATTAAAAGGACCTGGATTTCACATAAGCACTTTAAATAAGAGTTCTTGCTGTGTGCTGATCGGTTAATCTCTTGTAATTCATTCACGTGTCATTAATGTAATATGTGAAGTACTTGGATGAGTCTTTAAATAAAATAAACGTAAAAATAAAAGTAGTCAATGCGCAAGAAGAACTGAACTATTCAACCAAACACAGGAGGCTTTCAGTAAGTAGTTTGGAAAACCTGAAGAAGCTCAAACTTGTCCTCTCTGTCTCTGTCTCTGATTATCGGGTAACCGTATATTTACATATGATATGACATCAACTCTGTTACAATGTCAAATTTTTCAAAACTTGTCTGATTGTGTATGAAAAAAATATCCAAGATGCGTGTCTATCTGATGTATGATTTGATAAATATGTCAGACATGCCAGCCATTTAAGAAACTGAAAACGATTCTGATAAAGTGGTGATGTCATAGCAGGCGGTACAATGCACAATAGGGTGCCTGGTGCCTTTTCATTACAAATATATACAGTAGATTGATTTATGTTGCTGCTTTTCTTTAACAGACTGCTTTGTAAATGTGTCAGTAATCGAGAACCAGGCACGAGGACCACTCACCGACCAGTGGTCTCTGCAGCCGGGGGCGTGGGGGTGAGTATGCAGGATAGGACTAGTGCTGCAAATTGCCATTGGGAGGGGAGACCCACTGTGGAATCCTCAACCTCTGCTACAGTGGGAGTCCATCAGGAATGTGCAAATAGCAGTAGGAATTATTACTGGAAGGTTCCATTTCCAATCCTGGGTGGGACCCCTACACATACTCGAGATACTCAAAAAAAAACTCATTGTTTGAGAAGATCTGCAGCTGGATGTTGCCCTAAGGACCTAAGAAATGGCGATATGTTGGATAATGGTGGCTCTATTAGCTTAGGTCTCCTGACGTATGAATGGCTAAAGAGAAAAGCCACGGTCTTGTCGTGCTTATCTCGTTTGTTGACCAGGTAAGGAGTAGCGCCGCCCCTGTGGCCTTGGCGGGAGGTGCACCGCTACAGGGGACCAGTGCAGCAAGAGGAAAGAAGAGTCTCTATGCGAATGTGGCCTTGGTAGTGCCAGGTACAGCTGACCCCCAGGACAAAGCTAATGGCTGTAAGCACATGTGTAATAATTAGAATAAATAAGAAAAAATGATTGGTATTAGGTGTTTAAATGTGGTATTGTTCAATTCACAATTATATCAGGGTTATGAATGCATAAAAAACTCTTTATCCTTGTGGTAGTATAGCTTAAAACACAGGATTGTTGCTGTACAGGTTCTGTAGGCCGATCCTGGGTATCGTCCATTGTTAAAGACCCTGGTTTATCTCAGCGCAACCTGCGTCCCCGAGTCCAAAACAGCAAGAAGCCCCTGACCGCCACAGCGGGATCTGCTACCGACAGCAGGATCCCAAAGCTACGGGGGGCATGGGCACGGCCAGCCCAGGGGGCGGCGCTTTCCCTGGGCGCAGTCCAAGACGGGAAACATGCGACTGGTAGGAGTGAGGTTCACAAGGAGGGCGAGCTCTCCATCAGGGCTGCTCATCGAGAACTTAGCCCGCTCTGTGTGGCTGGTCGGGATGTCCAGAACCAGATGGATGTCCTGCGGGCGGACAAGGAGCAGGCGGAGGGCGTGGCTGCCACGCTGAAGGAGGAGCTAAGACACGCCCATGATGAGGTTGCCCGGCTTGGCCACACCCTCAGCAAGGTGAGCACTTCATGCTGCCGCCCTTCTGGGTCCTTCTAGCCTGTAGGTCTGTGTTTCCCAACGCAGACCTCGGGGAACCCCGGACAGTTCATGTTTTTGCTTCCTCTAGCTCGCCTGTATCAGGTATTCTGTGTTCCTGATTAGCTGGGAGCTGGGAACTGGGAGGGAGCAAAAACGTGGACTGTTCCACGTGGATTGGGTTGGGAAACACTGCTCTAGGTCACACGCAATGTAAGAGTGCCTCTGTGTATGTATTTACATATGTGATTTTATTTTCCCACATATTATAACAACAGAAATGAAATAAAATATGACCAATATGAATATATATATATATATATATATATATATTCATATTGGTCATATTTTATTTCATTTCTGTTATTTAATTTAATTTATGATTTGTTTGGTTGTTAATTTGCTTTGATGATGATTTAGGGGAGCTGATTCTGCCGCATATTCTTGTCTGTTTGTGCTCCCTCTGTCTGGACCATGTGATTTATGTGTCAACACCTGTGTGAATGTATATGGTGTGTGTGTGTGTGTGTGTGTGTGTGTGTGTGTGTGTGTGTGTGTGTGTGTGTGTGTGTGTGTGTGTGTGTAAGTA
>JAABNX020000130.1:24753412-24785199 GCA_015163995.2 Mormyrus lacerda
TGTGTGTGTGTGTGTGTGTGTGTGTGTGTGTGTGTGTGTGTGTGTGTGTGTGTGTGTGTGTGTGTGTGTGTGTAATGCCGCGTACAGTCGCACACCATTCACCATCCCATTCCTCAGCTGCAGGGAGAGTTTGAGGTGGACCAGGAAGAGGCCCAGAAGCATGCAGCCCTGCGGCAGGCAGAGCTGGAAGACAGAGAGGCCCGCATTGCCAACATGGAGGAGGCCATCTTCGTGCTGGAGGACGAGGTGGAGCAGCACCGGGCCGTGAAGCTCCACGACAAC
Source organism: Mormyrus lacerda (assembly GCA_015163995.2). Classification (NCBI taxonomy): domain Eukaryota; kingdom Metazoa; phylum Chordata; class Actinopteri; order Osteoglossiformes; family Mormyridae; genus Mormyrus; species Mormyrus lacerda. Next base: position 24,753,695 of record JAABNX020000130.1, read on the forward strand.
CTCACCATCTCAGACCTGGAGAGTGAGCAGGCTGGATTCACTGCGGGTTATGGGGTCACAGGAGGTCACATGGTGATGACAGTCTGTAAAATGACAAGTCACATGATGCATAGTGTGACAGGCTAATTCTGAGATTTCTGACTGGGATGTCAGCTGTGCTTGATGTCCGCCTTTGTCCCTCGATCTTTGCTTACTATGTGTTTCCTCCTATAGTCCCATGACATGCGAGTAAACTAATTAGATATTGTAAATTGCCGGATATGAGTGGGTGTGCAGGGTGTAATGCTATCGTGGGCCCTGCGCTGCCTGGGATAGGTTTACGGATGAAGCAGTTAGTATTGCTGTTTCAAATTTTAATTATCACTAAGACAGTGGCTGATTACCACAATTTGAAAAACTCGTGTTAAATACCGTCAAGCTTCGACCAAAATGACCAAGTCTCCCAGACACAGTACAGAGGCACAACACGCAAAGTGAGTTTTTGTGGCAATGAAAACGGGGCAGAAGGCAGTGACAGTGCTCCAGAAATATTTATTCTTAATACACATTTGATATGGTTTGCATATGATTACATCAGCTATTGGCTACATTATTACTGTAATGTTTATGCAAACAAAAAATACATAGTGCTAATCATTGTATTTAGTGGTTTTCAATATAAAAATTGTTTGTGTATCAGTACTTTTAAAACATTTTCAGCACATTTTAACAATACCGTGATAATACTGATAACTGTGAAACTTTTGGTCACTATTACTGTGATATAAATTTTCATATCGTCTCTAAATGGGACCCAGGCCTCGTCTGGTCCTGCTCAGCCTAACCAGTCGGAAGATGGACCCATTTATCACCTGAAGGCTCCTGATGTTTTGCCTTAGATTCAATAAATGCTCTGATTTCTTGCAAATTGTTTGTATTGCATAGGAATATACAATACATGTAACTGGCTACTAATTGGGGCAATTTAGCCAGAACATAATATTGTATTCCGCCTAGTGGCTGTGCTAGTGAAAAAAATCTACATCCACATGGGGGTGCTGTAGAGCTACAGTTAATTGTAATCAAAGTCCACATTGTAAGCAAAGAAAGAGGCAGGCAAGAACTATTATTAGTTACAAGTGCAGTCTTGGCAACAAGGGAAGTAGGGTCCTTAAATCTATTCAGTTGGTTGACTGATGAAGAAATTTCGGGAAATCCTAATTCTGCTCCTGTTTTTCTAATCCCTTTGCCTTAATGCAGAGATCTTTAAATGAATACAATAACTTGGGAATGTTAAGGTTTTAGGTGAATTCTCACTGTTGTTGTCCAGTGATCCCTGTGCCCACATTCACCCCCCAGGCTACGTGGAGAAACTTGAGGGCCAAAATCAAAACCTTCAGCGTGAGATTAAGCTTCTACAGCATAGACACCAAGTAAGTCCATGACTTGGGCTAAGACCATAGGGGGTGGTGGATGTGATGAGTCCCCCTTTAAAAGTACCTGTGTTTCTACCTCAGGTTAGATGAGTTTCTTGTATTACCAGCAACCAAGTTCATTGGGTTAGCTTGTTACGACTCTAAGAATAGGTCTGCCTGTTTTCTCGGTGCGGTTGAGGTCGGGTGAAGTTGCGTCTGCTCATGTGTAGGAGGAGGCGGCCCAGTGGCGTCAATTCCAGGCTGATCTGCAGACCACTGTGGTCGTCGCCAACCGCGTCAGGGAGCAGGTGGAGGGAGAGCTGGGTTTGCTGCAGCGGCAGCTCCACGAGGCCCGGGGGAGGAACGAGGGGCAGCCGGAGGAAGCCAGGCGGAGGGGGTGAGGCGGCCCTGCGCTCTGCGTGTGTCAGTGTCACTGTACGTCTGTGTATTAACTCTTTGTGTTCCTCCAGGGAGCGTCAGCTGCACAGCTATATAAACGTGGCACAGAGTGACATGGCCGAGCTGCATCAGGTCAAACATCCTGTTCCCTCCTCCTCCTCCTCCTCCTCCTCCTGCTCCCCCTCTCCCACCATCAGTGCCCTCATCAGGACCTTTGATCTTCTTCCGCAAGGTGCCCGCACCTGCCCCGGTGCCCGGCCCTCCCTGAGGGCACTTACGCCATGTGCTGGGTACACACACACCTCACACCAGTAGGTCCTTTCATCTTTCCTGGAGATGAGTCCTACCACCACTGTGTCGTCAACAAACTTCACATTGGAGTTAGTGGGGTATCTGGCCATGCAGTCCGCGGTGTAGAGGGAGTAGAGGAGGGGGCTCGGCACACATCCCTGGGGGGCCCCTGTGTTCAGTGTGAGTGTACGGGAGTACACATCCCCTACTCTCACTGTCTGCGGTCTTGCAGTCAGGAAGATGTACACCCATTTGCTCAAGGATGTACTGAACCCTAAATCCAGGAGCTTATCCGAGAGGGTGTGGAGGATTATGGTGTTAAATGCTGAGCTGTAGTCTATGAACAGCAATGTCACATAATTACCACATCCCTCATCAAGATGGCTCAGTGTGGAGTGCAGGACGTATGCGACGGCGTTTCCAGAGGATCTGTTTGCCCGGTATGCAAATTGTAGGGGGTCAAAGTTGGAGGGAAGGAAGGAGCTGATGAAGGGTTTCATGAGTCTCTCGAAGCTCTTCATCACCACAGACGTCAGGGCTACCGGGTGATAGTCATTGAGGCTGGCTGGGCGGCTGTTCTTTGGTATTGGGATAATCACTGATGTTTTAAATAATAAGTAAATGTTGTATGTGCAGTTGATTATTCCATATAGTCACCTTGTGTGTGTGTGTGTGTATGCGTGTGTGTGTGCGTTTGTGTGTGTGTGTGTGACAGCCCCCACACAGGATGTTGACACCGTTGCCGCACCGATAGCCAGACCGCCCCTCAGCCCCTGCCTTCTGAGGTCTCCCCGGGCAGCTGTGGTTTCTCCTGTCCAGGTAAATTGGCTCCCTTTGTTCACCGGAACCTTCCGCCCTGCGTTCCAGGCTCGCTGTGCCCTTGGATGAAAGGCTGTACAGACACTCGGATGCTTAGATATCTGGCTGTATATTTGTATTTAGCTTATAACCACATTACCTGCATCAAAACACAAATAAGTCATATAACTGAGGGTTCTCCCGCCTGTTTGTCATGCTGGAACTTAGCCGCTTGTGTTCCATGAACACGCTTGTGATTTACGAGGGTCTCTGTGTTAGTACTGGATGTTTATTGGGTAACTGGAATGTTGGTCAAGACATTCCGTGTCTGCTTTGTTAACCCCTCAGAGTGTGACACTAGTGTGTGTTCAGTCAAAAGTTTACAAGCTTCTCTATGGTCAAGTGCACTTATCCAGAGACCAGTGTTCAGATGTGTATGAGGGGTTGAAAAGCAAACTCCAGACTCCAGGTCTGGAATCTCACCTGTCAGTTGTGTCATAAAAACTGATTTATAATAGTTTCTTTTCGTTAAATGCTGTCAAAATACATAAAAATGGATAGGAATATTGGAAGAGGACACAAAATAGCAGGCGCCTGCCAAAGATTGAGTGAGCTGAACGCTACTCATGTCCGACCCAGGCCAGGTGTACAGCTGCAGTGACCTCACTTCCTGTCCAGAGCTCCACAGCTGCTGTGACCTCACTTCCTGTCCAGAGCTCAGGCTCCTTCCTGTGCGAAGGACTCCAGCATTCTGTAGATTCCGCCATTCCTTCCTCTTCCTGACTCCTTCCAGGCCATTTCCTGTCACATTTTCCGGGCAGCAGGGGCTTTCGGTAGTTTCAGGTAGTAGTTTATTTTTTTCGTAAGTTGCTGGTCCATGACATGAAAGCAACAATACTTTCAAATTATTTCCAGTGAGTGGTCTTCCTTCTAATGGATTCTCCTACCAATTTTTTGAAATGCTTTTGCGTCGAATCCGGTTGCTTTAATGTTGGTCGGACTGCGTAGTAAGCAATATCCCCTACATGACAGAAGCGGGTACCATTAAGCCGCACCCCCGGAAGCCTGCAGGGGAGCCAGTGTCAGTGTCGTGAGCAAAGTCATTCACGGAGGCGACATCAGGCCAGCGTTGACAGGATGTCTTTGCGAGGCTATTTTTGCGTGTTCTGCCTGTGAATTTGTGAAACCGTGAGGTTCACAGAACCATGTTACCCTAGAAACAGTGGCTTTTGAAAACTACAGCCTACCAAAACTGAAATATTCAGCTATCTCTTGTCACGGAAATGCACTGCCTACATTAATTTCCCATTAAATAAATGAAGTAATTATTTTAGTTCCTTAATAAGTAGCTCTCTGAGTATCACTTGATGCCAGGAGTGTGTGGCCTTGAGTGTAAAACGTAAGCAGCCCATGGTCTCACTATGTCCCCTGGGTTCCAGCATGCTACCCGGGTCCTAGTTTGCCACTCGGGTCAGAGGAAACTCTTCGTCTTGGCCTGAATTGTGACGGCCATCTCATCCCAGGCTGCCTTGAGGCACTAGACTAGCCCACAGACGGCTTTTGCGGTCTTGGGAAATCACGGGACGCAGAAGAGCCTACTGCCAAATGAAATATGGCTTCTCCAAGGCTTCGGACGCTCCCGGCAGCCGTCCCATATCACCTGTGCATCGTTTTCTGGTGGCAGTTTAACACAGCGGATTGATGCAAGCACAGGGGTACAAGGCACAGCCTCACATAGAGGTACTCAACCCAGAGGCCTCCCATCCTGGAACCTCAGCATCACAAACCTATACCCTAAAACCACAATGTTACTCACTCTGAGTGGCACATGGCATGATCTTCAAGTTATAGAATGTGCTTAAAGCTGTTTGTCCATATATTGACATACCGCCACACCATAACAAAGGTGGGAGGTGGGGCAGGAGAAAACAAACTCTCTTTTGCCCTCTGCAGGGTCAGATTGGAGGTGCACTTGCATAGATTTCCTTTTAGCTGAAATAGATGTGAAAAGACCAAGGTTATATAGTTATTTTCTTTAATTAGCTGTAGAACTCCAGACCCTATTTCCCAATTGAATTTTATATCTTCACTTCACAGTTAAATAATTGATCATTAGAATGCTATTCTAGCTTGTGTCTTGTGGTATTCTTTGGTTATACAGGTACAGACAGAGGTGTCAGGTCCAGAAGGTTTTGTTTCAACCAACCAGTTGAGTATTCTGTGACTGTGGCTCTTCGTGCTCAAATGGTTTGTCGAAACAATTCTTGTGTCTGGATTTGTGCTTTCTGGACCTGAACTTTACACCAAAAAAACCCAGTTTTGAGATCCGTGGTTTACATTAGCGGGGGGGAGGGGGAGTCAGTCACTGGTGCCTGTCTCTGTGCACGTATGTGATGACGGGTTATGTGTGCGGGGGTAACGTGAATGTAGCCGATTTCAGTATAATCCCTTCCGCCTGCCTTTGACTAACACAATAGGTCGCCTATTAGTTACAAGGAAGTAAGGCTGTCCAAAATAACACCCCCCTCCCCCCACAGAAAATGAGGAGCATGGGTCACAGCACATAGGAGCCATTCTGCCGCTTGTTTGCAGGCAGCCAGTTAAGGTCATTCGGAGTTGCATATAGCCAGCATCACCATACCGGTGGTAACATTCGCCGTCTGCCTCCCCCCACTTGTGTACATGTTTTGACTTGACTGAGGCTTTTACTCGGCCTCTTACCATTTCAGAATTCCTGCATCAGCTTCCCTCCTTCCCTCCAGCTCCAGATGGACAGGAGGGTCGGCGAATCTGGTGAGTTGACACTGTACCAAAACAAACAAGCAATCAATGGTCTCAGACAGTAAATTGAGGTAGGCTGGGTGAGAATCTGGGTGGCCCGATGTTTCGGTGAGAGACATGCCTGCCCCCCCCCCCCCCCCACCTCCATGGTTGTGGGTTTGAATCCCCCGCCCCGTGTCCGAGTGTAGAGTCTGCATACTCTCTCTTGGCAGTGTCACACGGGAGCAACGAGGAGATGATGGAGGGCTCCTGCCCTTCTGCTATCTTCAGGTCTCCAAGTGCTCCTCCCCCCTCCCGACCAGAGCCCTGCAGCGAGATGAGAGCGCCAAGCAGCCCCAGGTCGGGAAGCTTTGACGACACCCACACTGAAACTGCTACTCGTTTTCTCACGCGCACATAATCACACTCATGTTTCCTCGCGAGCAGCGGGTCACACACAAAAATATACTCAGACTCTAATGAATGTGTGCTCCTAAGTGAGCACTGTGCTAGATAATTCACTCCTAGGTAAACCACTTCTGGACTTTTTTTATGCAAATAGATTGGTTTAAAAGCTGAAGACACACAAGAACCCTACTTGAGGGTGCAGAATCATTTAGCCATGCAATTAAGGCTTGGGGGGGGGTATTTTCAGCACTTTGAGCGTCAGCACTACATCCTCAGTACAAGGTGACAGACTAAGGAAGAACCACAGCAAAAAGCAGCCTACAGAACATATATTAAACATCAGTGTGGGACACGAAAGGTGCATTTTGTACAATGTTGATCCGCTCGCACTATCCTGGCATAAATCAACCCAAAGACCCTGTCTTTGATTCAGGAAACTGGCGTCCCACAGCTCGATTTCCTCTGTAAAGTATGTAGCCGTCATTTAAAAATTGGTGCTGCGTACTTCACTTCCTGTGTTGCAGTGTCTACGACTGACGTGGCAGAGCACGCATCAGTGTTCATATAGAGCTTTTAAAAAGGTGTGCGGACCGGATCGCCCCCATATTCTGCTCTGTTCCACGTTTCTGGCTATGTTGAACATTCCAGTGTATCTCTGTAATTGCCTGGCAAATTTTTATTGCACGATTGGACCCTTAAATAGTTATGAATTATGTATGGACCGGGAAAATTGTGACGTTTTAATGGGTCCCTGTCAGGAGAACAACCCAACAGTTGGTTTTTATCTCAAGAGCCCAGCTCCCTTGTGCACTAAAGTCCTCTCCTGTCTTGAAGACGTGACTTGCCATCATATCAAGTTTAACTAATCAGTGTCTGCCCCAACCCCCTGGGACCTCCCATGGCCGTGGTTGTATAAATATCCTGCAAATATACATAAATATTTACCGCCAAAGAGAACTAGTGTCATCGGTAATGTGGCCCAAGACGGACCCCTGGCACGTTGCCCTACGCTCCATCTTCAAGAAGAAACTCCAACTTACAAGGAGCCAGGATTTTCTGTATGGTAACTCAACCCTCTGCCTCCTCAAGTAATTCCTTTAGGTCTCGATCAATCCAAAGTACCTGAGCACCCTTGACACAAATGGTTGTCAGACAATTTGAAATCCCAGACTGCATAGTACAGTAGAGTCATAAGCTTCATGGTCTAGAAATGGCTGCTGGGATCAGGGAGGGAGCAGAGGCTGCTGTGAGAAGATGCTGGGATGGATTTGGTTTTGGGCTTCACTACTGTTACAGTAAATAACAGAATATAGGACTGTATCTGGTTTTTCCAAATTTCTGACTGCAAATCTGGGTTTGTGATCATTTGGACAATGCTGTTGACCATCCCCTCCTCCAATCAGAACATTATCATGATAAGTGGAGATGGAAAGCCATTCTACGCAAGGAACCCACCGAACTGGGTTTCTGACAGTCCGTTTGACTTGATCTGATTATCGGTGATATTTAACTCAGTCCTCTGAATTCCCCCCAGACAAACCAAATTTTTATTGTCCACCACCTGCATGCCAGACAATCAAGGTCTTTATAATCTGTTAATGGGTAAAATGAAGTATGTGCGTAAAGAAGTGGGTTTGAAAACCGCTGCATTTACTTTACAGGTCCTGTTATGGTCATTTTAACTCACCAAAGTGTTTGGGTGTCTGTCTGATGTGTCTCTTCAGGGACCAAGTTCTGGATCCACTGAGGGCTCTGGTACGGGAAAATGGTGAGTCCAAGCACAGTGCGCTTCTCAGATGGTGCCAGAGGAAGACCCAAGGGTACCAGGTAAGTTGACAGGTCAGGAGGTCAGATACCACAAAAGGTGGGCTGGCCTGGTCCTCAATAGACAATGGCTGCCTCATTTCAAAGTAACCCACAGTCTCCTGGGTGCCCATTGGATGACGTCTTTGCTTCATACAGTTTCATATCCATCGTCGTTCTTTCCCGGGATTCAGTGATAGTCTCTCAACAGCAATAGTGGCATTTAAGGCTCCCAAAAAGTAAATCGACTGCATATAACATTAAATTTGGGCATTTGGGTTAATGAGTGGTGGGAATTTCATGAGAGCAAATGAAGCTCACATGTAAGGCAACAGACATTTGTTATCAAATAAGACAGAAAATTTGGGTGCGTTGTGGAGTACCATCCCATCATGTACCCGTGTCAGGTACCCTGGGGCAATTTCATCCTGTCACGTTTTACAAATATCATTTATCTCCTTAATGGGTTTCAATTTGTTTTTCTTGTTTTTCAGTTGGGACACTGAAAATGACAAAAGGGGTAGGGCAGGGATGTGGACGGTTTATTTATCACGCTTAAGTATCAGCCTGGCCTCGTTCATGACATTATTATTAAGGTTAGTTTGGGGCTTTTTCATTCCTCAGGGGGCACCATTGTGATTTCCCATGAGACTCGTCCCTCAGCTATTGGCTGGTACAGTCACGGCTTCCTGGGGGTTGTTCATGTTCACTGCGGCTTGGGAACGGCCCTGGTTGGATGAGTAGGATGGGGGGGGCAGAGGGTTTTTTTTTTTTTGGGAGGGGGCTTGGGTTTCCCGGAGACAGCTTCAAGGTCTGGTAGCTACTGGTGACGAGGTCTGGGTGTATTTGTAGAATTGCCCTGCAGTGCAGATGTAGCAATGACTATCCAGAGCCTGGTCAGTGGTTCCTAAGTAAGCTTGGAAGATCTGCCTTCTCAGCAGTCCATATGTGCTGGACTATACGGAGACCCTCTTCGGGCGTGCAGGATGGGGGTTTTGGATTAGGGTTGGGGGCTGACCCCGGCTGATAGATAAGGGATGGTCTAAAAGATCCTCCCTGTTGTTGATCACATATCAAACGTCACTCACTTGTTTTGTGGAGATAAACACGGAGCAGTTTTTGACGTATAAACGAAACTGAACCATCAGAACATGGAAGAAAAACAAAACCAAACTACTGTCACCCCACAGCAGCTGTCTTATACACCAAACACTAAACAATTAAATGGCTCTCCCAATGAAATTGTTCACTGAGAACTGAGGAAAAATACCATTGTTGCTCCATGATTTCTGTCTTTCCTTAAACAGTCAATTTATTTGTTTTTGGTGTGAGAAGGGGTTCCCCTCTAACCCAATTTCTCTTGATGGTTAGTCATATCCTGTAAACCCCATAATTCGCAATAAGCATCTGCGTGTGTACAGTCGGGAGGGTTTGCAACTGACAGCACTGCCTTCTCCCTGATCCAGTGCTCCTGATTAATACTGGACAATTTGTCCTTCATGCTCTTTGAACTTTGACCTTTTGAAACAGATCATTAAGCAAAAGGCATGTATTGAAGGAAATTGATCACCTAGATCCCAGCTATTCAAATTTGGCCCTCAATTCCAAATCCAGGTCTTGTTTTCAGTTCCATCAGGTAGTTTAATAATTACTGATTCTGATTGGTCAGAGGCTTCACACCTGGCTCACAGGTAAAGGAAGGCTGGAAAACCAGCAGTGCTTGGACCTCGAGGACCGTGATTTGAATAGCCATGACATGGGTCTATTAAAAATACAACATACATGCACATACACACAAATACACACACATGAATTCCACACTTGAAAGTCATTACCATCAAGATGTGGGCATTTAATGTGTTACCCGGCTATGTTTTGAGAAGCATGGAAAATAGAAACATATGAAAATATGGTATGGAAATTATGCCTTGAGTTCCTTATTATATGGTATGTCTATGAGGTGTTCTTACAAAGAAGTATCGTGACTCTTTTAATATTATTTCCCCACTTTTTGCTACCTTTCCTCCTCCCAGAACATCAACATAAAGAATTTTAGTAGTAGCTGGAAAGATGGACTGGCGCTCTGTGCCATCCTACACGCCTTTCTGCCAGGACACATCCCTTTCCAGGAACTCAATGGTCAAGAAAAGGCAAGTGAAACAACACTTCAGCACTCTTCATTCCCATTGGTGGATAAGGTCAGAGCTGTAATTCTATTGGTAGATTTGAAATGAATGGCAGCTGGCATTTTGCCCATCAATGTTCCTCATAAGACTTAAGTCACCTTCTTGGTGACACGGGAGGAAAGCACAAATCAAATCCGAGCCAAATCCCATTCTCTGCTGCATACTGAGCACCACACACAGTCACAGAGGTTGTGAAAAAAGATAATTTAACAGAGCTTTTCATAGATTCCTATTGAAATCCAAATCATGATAACTGTTTGAAAAATTTTGTAAAGTTTGACCACAAACAAATGTTAATGTTCACCCCTGTTGTACAGGGCTTTCGTTACCAGCTGTGCTTAGGTAAATTAAGGACAGTTTAATGTTTTCTTTTCTTTTAATTTTCACTCAGAGAAGAAATTTGATACTGGCTGCTCGGGCAGCAGAAAGTGTGGGAATTAAGTGTACTTTGGTAAGTGGAGTTTACATTTTCATTCAATCCAAAGTCCCACAGTGCTTTAGTGATAATTTGTAGGTCCTCCCATGCAAACTATTGAGCCCCTCAACTGTTGTGGATGATAATCCCTGAAGGAGGCTGGGTTCCACTGTTGTAAGGGTTCAGCATTATTTTCTTTTTCCAAAGGAAACAAAATTTAACAGAAATTCAGACAATTGTGATTAATCTGTTTCGTCCTTTTCCGCACTCTGTATTTCCTTGGCGTTTTTAAGAAGGTCTTCAGTCTACAAAGGCTCTGTGGGCAGTGCTGTTACTTACACATATTCAGGGTTGGGTGTTCGAATGCTGCAAGTTGCCGTCTCTAAACGGCCCATAGAGGGTATTGGGCCCTGAGAAACACAAGAATCTTGTCTGCTATGGACTTCAGCCTTGTGCTCTGTGTTACATGAGCTAGGATCCTAAACCTTCTGAGCAGGATGGGATATTCATAACTGCACTCAGATTGTGAGGCTGTTGCATTTATTTAAACATTGAGCTATTGTATGAGATTTACCGATCCCCTGGAGATTTAATGGTGGGCACTTTCTGGGCTGTAGGACATCGATGAGATGGAGTGGACGGAGCGTCCAGACTGGCAAAGGGTGATGGCCTACATCTCCGCCATCTACGAGCACTTTGAGAACTGAGTCTGCTACTCCATGGCAGTGCGGTCGTGTGCCTTCCTGAACACCCCCTTCCTCCAGAGCCAATCAGCAATGGGGGGAGGAACGCTTGTGAGACACATCTACTCCATACAAGGATGCTGCCATTTTCTCCAACCAACAGAAATATATGTTCATTCTCATATCAGTCCTCCACTCTCATGTTGCTGAGGGTAGCAATGCCAGGTATGATTAAATGGTGCCAACTGATGTTAGCTTTTTTTACAGTCCATTACTAAACAACACAATTCTGCTCCATTACCACCAAACCGCTTCTTGAAAGAGTCCTTTGTGTTTTCTGTAATACTCTCATGTATTTTTTTTAGGTTTTAATATTCACAATTCTATTAAAAATACATGTAGCTGTTACTGTAATTGTTGCAGTGTGCTTGTCCGAAGCTACAGCACAAAACACTGTCTCACTGCAATTTGATGTTCACTGCATTTTCAATAAAACATACTTTGTTCGGTTGTTTTCATATTGCTTCCTAATCCCCTCGCGTGAGCAGATTTCCTCTATGAATGGACCATTAATCTACTGCTAAAAAGACTGGCCAAGCCAGAAGCTTTAACGCAATATCTCCTTGCCTGTAAGACAGTACTGAGATGTTTTCAGACAGCTCTGCTGTAAAGGTCTATGGGAACAAAATGTGTGTGTTAAATTTGTCCAGTGTCGTCTGTTTTTATCTCCCTAAAACAGCAGTGACACTGAATCTGCTGAAGACATGACAGCTACTCTCTGCTATAAATAAGTCTGTCATATCAACATATACTGAAGGAAGCTCCCATGTGTGACAGCCCATAATATTTTATTTATCGTGGCAAATGTTCTCTGATTTTTCTTTCACTCTTTTTGCTGCTCCTTGTTTACCGCTGCAACATTTTTTGCTGTGACATTTAGCTTAGTATCAGTATACTGACTGTCAGACACAAAATTCAAGACACAAGCTCGGTCTGCTAAAATGTCAGCCACAGAGGTGTGAGAACCTCAACCTCCAGTCTGCAGAGCTGATGCGCTTCACCACACAAACAGCGTTTCATTCCTTTGCCAGCCATCACAGCAGCGATACGCTGCGTTGCACGTGCACACTTGTGCGAGTGTGCTGCGGGTGACATTTTTGTGTCTTAAGTCTACAGGGTTTAGCAGAGATGGAGGTTCCATCCATCCATCTGAAAAGCAGCCCAACTATCAAAACCAATAAGAACAATTTCAAACTGGTCAGAGGGATGAGACCGGCTCACATATAACAAGCATATCTTTAATCATGGTGCATGTGATTTACTTCTCATGTGTTTGACCTGGCAAATCAAATAACAGAGCACACAGTATATAAGTTAGACCCCTTCTGACACACATGGCATGTCCTTCTGTTCATTAGACACTGGGTGCTTTTGCGTTGCCTCTGATTAGCCAGAGCTGGAGATGTTACAATGCTGCCTTTGAGCTCTTACAGGAGATGTTTTAAATTTCTGTCACCTTCCCCCCCCATCACTGCCTTCCTGCATGACACTTCCCAGAACCATTTGCCTTGTTACTTTATTTGTTATCCCATCACACAAAATAGGAAAAGAAAATCTTCATTATAAGTACTATTTTTAACAGAGGATCAGTTATCTCTTGCTTTTACTGGGGTCAAGTTGATAATAGTTCATTTTATCCAAGTAAGATTAACAGTCCAAACGCTGAATGGAAATTTATCTGTACTCAAAACCTGGAGGCCACCATGAATCCCTAGTGACTTCCTGTGAAAGGGGGTGAAGATGGGTTTTGTTTTCTAAAACCCCAGTAAATCAGCCCAAAATCTGACACTCTGCACCATACCCACTTGTAGCTGTTAACTCAAAAACGTTTGTGTATGTGTGAGGGTGTGTGTGTGTGTTTTCTCCCTCATGATGCTAAAATCTGCCCCCGTGCTGAATTTGTTAAATGGGCATCAGCTCCCACCTAGAGAAGTCCCTTTTTCTTCCTCCTGTCCTCATGTCAAGTTTGCTATCCCACCTAGACAGAAACTTACACTCCTCTCCTGCGTCATGTCAACTTTTACCGGACATCTTGCTGTGGGCTGAAGCCGCTGATCAATCTGCACTAATTTAGAAACCTTCATGGTGAATACTTTACTTTCTAGTAATCCGGGATTGTGGGTTTATCAAGAATTGTATAGAAGGCTTTGAGAATTCTCTGTATGGAAGTCTTAACGCATTATTGAGCCTACAACATATTTTTTATAGTAGTTTTTTGCGACGTAAATTTAAAACCACATTTGTCAAAAAGCCTTGAAAGATGGTCAAAAATCGTCGGTGAAGTTAAATAGTGATGCATGCACTACCCGCGTGCGGTCATGTCCTGCACGGCTTGGCTTTTGATTGGCCGGGTTTGGTTTGCTGGGACCTTTTAGGTAGCTGTGAAACCCCCTAAGATCCACAGCAAGAGGCTCCGCTCCGCGAGTGCGAAAGCGCGCCGATGCTTTATTTTCATGCTTATTTGTTAAGAGGAAATTGCTTTTCGGATTATTCGCTTTCAGATACTTGTGAATGTATACTTATGCCGGAATGATATGATGCGGATCAATATATGAATTATATCCACAAAGCAAACTTTACGGCCGACTTGCAAGAAAAAACTTCGCTACGTACAGAAGCGTGAGAGACCTGATCAAAATAGGAAATATAGAAAAAAAATGTTTTACCTTGGAAAACTGCTTCTGTTGTATGGAAATTGCAAAGAAATTGTTTCAGGGTAATGGAAATGAAGAGATAATACGGCAAGTATTATTACCGTTTCTGCATCACAATATCGATTTTTTATATTTGGTAAAACAGTTTCTGTAGTAATAAACGTATAGTGTCCATTTATGGGGTGTTTATATCGGGTACTGTACTGGCACGTTCGATTCATGCTGCGTGACTTGGGGTCTCGTTTAGTTTGTTGTTGTTTATTAGTTGTTATTTTGCGAAAGTGTGTCAGCGACGCTACTGCGCTGCATGGGGAAGCAATATACTAATAAAACCTGGTGCATCCGATCAGATGTGGCTGCCTGTTGGTCTGCACGCCTGAAGCATCGCTGTCCATGGTTGGCGTGGGGGGAGACTTCAGGGCTGTAGCCTTTCCTAAGCTATGATCTGAATGTGATGTTAGGTTTATAACACAAACAACATAAGATGCGTGTTATTTTGCGTGATGCAGGAAGGCACGTAGCCAGTTACGTAGTAAAATAAAGGCTTTGAATCTCTTTCTGTTTTTTTTTGTTACTTATCAGGCACGTAGGTAAATACTAAAATAACCACTTTAAACTCCCCTCGAAATGTACCGACAGGGACCTATTAGTGGGGTTGCAGGACCCCCGGCTAAATTTATTTCTGCCTGTGGGCCTGGCAACAGGCAGACCGAAAAGTTTTATTCTTCCGTGACTATTTCAAATGGCACCCCTGCACCGAGCCTATAAGTTAGGCTTATATAAAAGTGATATAACAAAATTCCTAAGACCCACTTATCTGCATTGCATGGTAAGGTGTTTCCTGTTTGTCCTGCGCGTTTTCACAAAATTTTACCTGTTTATATAGGTTAAATATTGTCCATAGAAAATGTATTTTTTGTACAGTAGTGTCATGATCCGCTCCGTTCGATCCTCCCGTGTGCCACGCCCACCTCGTTACCTCGTGTTCCTACCCTGATTGTTCTCACCTGTGCCTTGTTCGGTTTGCTCTGTCTTTTGTATTTAGTCCGTGTCTCGGTTAGTTTCCCCAGATCCGTCATTGTAATGTCTCGTGTACTTGTCCCGTCTGAATTAAAGACTCGTTTCCCTGTTCTGCTGAGCCGCCTGCCTGCTTTTTGGGCTTGCTTGCTCGCCCACTCGCCTACTCGCTCACTGCCCGAACGTGACAAGTAGAATCAAATTTGACTATATCTGTGGTGCAGTGGTTAGCACTGTTACCTGACACTTCTAGGACCGGGTTCGAGTCTCTGCTCCACGTGTACGGAGTTTGCATGTTGTTGTGGGGATTCCTCTGGGTTTTTTTGCTTTGGGATATTCTCTGCCTTGCACCTGTAGCCTCTGGGATAGGCTCAGGGCCATGTCCTGAATAGGAGAAGTGGATACAGAAAAGGAATGGATAATTTAAATAGTGTCACACCCACACGGGCGGGGCGGAGCACCGGCTGCCAATCACCACATGATTGGCCGGCTACTTAACCACACTCCACCTGGCAGGCGGTGCGAAGTATTGTTGCCATTCTAGTAATGCGCCATACCAAGCAATCTCTCGGTATCTTGTCTTCCCGGTTGGTCTTGCGCACTGTGTCCCGCCTGACCGCCTGTCTGCCTTCCCTGTCTTTCCCTGCTCCCTCGTCGGCTCTCCTCCTCCCTCCCCCAATCCTCGTCTTGTCCACCTGTTCCGGACTGATCTTCACGGTTACCGACTCTCGCCTGCCTATCGACCACCATTCAGCACGTCCCCCTTGGTTTCTGTACTACCCGATCACAGAAATAAAGGCATTTACCTCTGCCTTTTGGGGTCTGCCTTATCCCTGGTCAGCTAACCTAACAAATAGGCCTCTAGATCTCTTGCAGACATTAATAAAGAAATTTAGATTTGTGTTCCGTTGTTTTGTAAACCGATATCACCTTTTTTCATAATAGTGTGGCGTCCCATTCAGAGTGTACTTCCTGGGGTGATATTCAGACTGTTTTCATGGTTACGGAAAACAGATGGATAGGTGGATGTTTTTAGCTGGAGGATAAAATGAAGATGCATGGTCAGGACGGCTGTGTATATTAGTTTGCGTAGCGTCTAAGGATATTGACTCACAACCCAACTGCTAACAGCTAAAGGTCCTTACAGCAGGCCGTCGCACAAGCGGGTCCGGGAGGCCGGAGCAGCTGCCCGTTTTGCCCAAACTATTTAACGTGAACTTGAGTGTGAGTTTTAAAAGTACTAAGTGCCCCCTTTTTAATCCTTCAGCATCTGCCCCTCAAACGGTCTCTGGATAGCCCAGCTTCAGACTGAAATACACTATAAAAAATCCAGAAATACGAGTACATACAAAACATATATTGCTTTGGACTAAATGCATTTTCTCTTGGTTTTCGGGTAAATTGGAGATACTTCTGTTTTCCTGGATACAGAAAATAAATAATTAATTTATAAGACGAGTTTTGTGACTCACACTTGAGCAACTCTTTCCGTAAAAAGATTGAAATTCTCTTGATTCCCATCACAAAACCGAGGCCTCAGGAGGACCCAGACCTTCTACAAGGTCCCAAGAACATCTGGAACTGGGACAAAGTCAACAGATAGTGTTCGTGGTGGATCTCACAAATTCTCTACAATACCCTGAAGCAGAGACCACCAGCTAGCTGAGAGTTTGGCACAGTACATTAATACACACATCTCATACCCACCTTAATCCATGTCACTGCAACTCTGCAATAATCCTCCTATATTTTTACAACCGACAGACCCAAAGTTTCCTTCCTTAAGCATATCGTAGATTTTGTATTCACAAGCAGAAAAATACAAATCCAGACCAAGATTTTGTTTCCAGCAACCAGTTGAGTGACTCTGTGACTGTAACTTTATACCAGGGCTGGGCAATCGTGTCCGCAAAGGGCCGGTGTGTATGCAGGTTTTTGGGGTAACCTTTAAGTCAGCTGTTCAAACCCAGGTGTGAGGACTCTCCAGCCAATCAGTCCTCTGATTAGTAATCTAATTAGGGAGCTGCAATGAAACCCCAACCACAATGGCCCTTTCTGCATAAGACTGCCCTCCCCTGCTTTATACTCAAGTGGTCAGTTGAAACAAAATCTTAGTCTGGATTTGTAATTTCTGAACCTGAACTTTTCACCTCCGTTCACGAGGTTATAGCTGATTGTTTTTTATACAGCTTGTTTATATTTTTATACACAACTATACACATATACAGTATGATTTCCAAGATGGGATTCAAAATTTGAAATGAAGATTTATTCTTTTATGGGAAATAAAAAAAATGTGTTGCATTGTCTGCTGGGACTGGTACAGACGTAAGTCTTCTGTTTGCTTCTGGTGTTATATTAAAATAATTATTCTCTGTCTTTCTCTGTGCAGACGTATGATCTCCATGTGATCGTTTTTTGGGTCTGTTTTGGACTGGGCAGTGTGGGGGCACCTTGCAGCGGATCTCCTGACAGGCCACCCATCCAACCATCTGGCACACACTTCAGCTTCAACACTCAGTCCTGGGTGTTGCCCACAGGAAGGAAGCCTCACCCATCTCCACAGAAGTGTGAAAGGTAGCTATGGACGTGGGGGCGAGGCCGAACCGCTGCTCTCTGCTGACTGCCCCACCGTCTCCACCATGCTGAGCGATGCCTCCACCCTCGCCTACTTCGTGCTGGAGGTGACCATCGCCGCGCTGGCCGTGCTGGGGAACGCGCTGGTCTGCTGGGCCGTGCGCATCAACAGCAACTTGCAGAGCGTCACCAACTTCTTCGTGGTGTCGCTGGCGGCGGCCGACATCGCCGTGGGCGTGCTGGCCGTGCCCTTCGCCATCGCCATCAGCACCGGCTTCTGCGCCCACTTCTACAGCTGCCTCTTCATCGCCTGCTTCGTACTTATCCTCACGCAGAGCTCCATCTTCAGCCTGCTGGCCATCGCCGTCGACCGCTACATCGCCATCAAGATGCCGCTGCGGTGAGTGTGCACCGGCTAACACCGCATTCACAGAATAAAATGGGATGGGGGGGGGTCAGGCATGTGTCGTCACGGCTCACTGTGTCATGTGCAACCCTCTGCATGTTCACTACAAGCAGAAGTTAACGTCATTTACAGCCGGTCACTGGTCATTTTGCACTATCCTTTGTCTTGCATAAGATTACAAAATTACATAAAAGTAATCATAATCTAAAACCCATAAGGAACTCTGTTGCTGTTACCATACGGGGATGCCAACGTTCATTCATCTGGCGGGACACTCACGCTTTCAGACCGTCATGCAAGAAATCTTACAGCAAATCTATATTATTCCATTATAAACCTAAAATTAGCTAAATCAAAAGCATTTGGACAGTTTGCAAACCCTACAGACTATTTGCAAGAGAATATAATTCTTACATACATGTAAATATGTGTGCAGAGTGGTCTTGAATCGAAAATCTCACGCAAGTTGTCAACCCTGACCATGCGAGCAGCTTCATGGAGATGGGGATTATCAACAGTCTCGCGGAGAGTACGGTCAACTTTTGTCTTTGGTTATATGTGGTACATTCAGTATTAAAGTAGCTTCTTCTTTTAATTTTTTTTTTAGAATGAGTGGCCAGAAGATGTTCGTAATGGGATGGTGTTATCGCTGTGTACAGCCTCTTCAAAACTGAATGCCAGTTTAAGCTTCTTCTGTTTCTGAATTCAATCTGAGCTAAGAAAGCAGAGTGATATGTACAAAGTACAATGAAAGTCTTGCTCAAATACCTTCTCCACAGACTACAGACAGTGCAATGTTACAAGACAAAGAACACTGAGTAGGGTTGGACGGTATGAGACATTAATATCGATATCGCAAGTTATGTACATGCAATTCTCACATCGTAACGACGGCAGTAATCAGCTGGGTTCAGAGCTGGGTTTTTGCATACCTTCATACTGTACAGACACTATACCGCAAGTTTTTATAAACAACGTTATTTTTATGATGAAACGTTATGATGAAATTTGCCGAGAAGGGGGCGATAGATTACGTTTCGCTAACACAATTATATTCTGTCATGGGAAATAATACTTAGCCGGCTTTGCAACATCAATAATTGTTCCTTTTCAAGATTATCTAGTATATGCTGAAAAATTAGCTGAAAATTTACCGCCGCTAGTTTTGCATGAGCTTTGCATACGAGATGATCATAATCATTTTCATCCTTGCTGATAAAGTTCTTAACCCAGGGACATACATCATGCAGCCGTAATGCTAAATACTAAGTAGTACAAGATATCTAACAGCATATAATACAGAATTTAACATGAACTACTAGAGGTAGTAAAGTGCTATGTGGCAGAGCAAGGTCCCAGTTTGAAGTGGCACAGTGGGTAGAATATTGACAGTATTTCTAGAGTTGGAGGCAGCGAGTGTAAAATATGTCATGCCACAACCTCATACGAACAAGATGGGAAATGAAAGAGCCGACCAAGATGGGTTTTCTCACACTGCCCCCTGGTGGACACAACTCCTAATGCTCCCGTTTGATGTAAACTCTGTGCATTAGGTTGACTAGCAACACCACTTGCATATGTATGACTATATGTGCCCACTGATAGATTAGTGTCCCATTCAGGCTACCTGACCATGACCTGAATAAGTGATTGGAAGATGGGAGGATGGAGTAAAATGTGGGAATATGTTTCCGAGAGGTCTACTGGATGTTGCGTGGCGGTAAAGCTGTCCTAGGTGTTGCTCTAGAATGGCCACATGAGCAGGTGTGGTATGGGTGCTGACCTGGTTCCAGGGCCACACCACACTGAGAGAAGGAATGGAAGCTTCAGATTAGTGAAGGTTATTTATGCCTGGATGGGATGCACCTTCTGCAGTTTCTGCTGGACCGTTGGACGACTCGGTTACATGCCAGATGTTTTCCCCTTACACAAGTTTTGGAAGGGTAAACAGTCCTTGACAGGTTAGAAGGATCAAGTCTTCTGTACTTCAGCAAAGGTGGTTGCGGGTGGGCATTAGTAGGACTGCTTTAATGTGAATTCTGATGTTTTGGTCAGAGGTTTCTTGCAGGAAGTCTCTCTGGCCGTGAATTCCACACTTGAAATTAGCGTCACTAAAGGCTTGTGTAAATTGCTGGGTAATTTAGCGGTGCATTAGCCAGGGGTGCAGTATCAGGCCAAACCCAATGTATTTTTTGGCCCATTTTACCTCCAATCCCGTCCGACATTTATCTGATTTCTTTTACACATCTGGCAAATTGTGGCAAGGATTTCAAGAACCTGAAGTTGACTCAGGAAATGCTGGAAATTCAGGAAATGCTGAATTTCACATGGACCCCTAACTGCAAATAGAAGCATTGTAATCAACATGAGTGTGTATTGGAGTGAGAGGACTAATATGAATTTGATGTTTCTCTGGTTCAGATACAGCACTCTGGTGACATGCAAACGGGCTAAGGAGATCATCGCGGTGTGTTGGGTGTTGTCCGTAGTCATCGGCTTGACGCCCATGCTGGGCTGGCACAAGTGCTCCAGTATCAGCAACAGCAGCTGCCCCACGGGGACCGTGGCATGCCTGTTTGAGGGGGTGGTCACCATGGACTACATGGTGTACTTCAACTTCTTCGCCTTTGTGCTGGTGCCCCTCCTGCTCATGCTGGCCATCTACCTTTGCATTTTCATGGCTGCTCGACGACAGCTCAAATGGATGGAGCTCAAGCGGCTGGGGGAGAAGCCGTACTCCACCTTACAGAAGGAGGTTCACGCTGCCAAGTCTCTGGCCATCATCGTGGGGCTGTTTGCAATCTGCTGGCTGCCTCTACATGTCATCAATTGCTTCACTCTCTTTTGTCCCGAATGTGCGAGACCCCACCCGAGTATCATGTACCTGGCCATCGTGCTCTCGCATGCCAACTCGGTGGTCAACCCCCTGATCTACGCCTACCGAATCCGGGAATTCCGACACACCTTCCATAGGATCATCCGACGACACCTACTGGGCCGTCGCGCGGCCCGAATGACCAGCAGCAACAGGGCCAGCTGGCGCACCTCCACCAAAGCCAGCATGACAGAAGGGGGCGGTGCCAGCAGCGGGGGTGGAAGTGGCAGCACCGCGACAGAGGCCAATGGCTTCCTCCTGAACTCAGGATCTAACTCTGGCAGCACAGACCTTGGGGGGAGCTTCCTAGACCTCGGCTGCTGGAAACCCCCAGGACTGTTCCCAAGCAGCTGCCTGGTGGAGGCTCCACAAGGCAGCCAGCTGAGGCAGCTACCTGGCGAGGCAAAACAGCCCCCCTGGAGAGGGGACCAGCACACCTCCTGTGTGACAGACATTGAGGGGACTTTTAGTGCTCCCATCAAACCCACATTCGGAAGATGAGCTGTACATAGCTGACTGTATTTATTGGCTTTGAAAATGGAAACCAAAAATATCTTAAAGCCCCAGTTGTACTGTGTGCCGTTTGGTTTCAGGTGTACATACCATGGGTTGGCGCTCATCATCAGTTGAGGGTGAGTGTTACAACTTTGTCTATCAGGGTACGTTGGGATCCCTCTGAGGTCCTGTGGAGACAGTAGTAATCAGGTTTATGGCAGCTTTCATGGAGAAGTGCATTGGGGGAGAATGTCACAAATACCACAGGTATTAACACCCAAAGAAAGACAGGAAATCAAACTATTTTGAGTCGTATGAGGACTCAAAGGTTTGCTCCAGTTGAATAAAAACCCATGGGAAGGAGTTAAGTGGCTGTTATGTTGATTCTTTCCAGCCGTTCTTCGATTCACTGCCCTCTGTGAAGTTAATCTCCTGTCCCAGTAACTGTGAGTAGACCCCACCACTCATGCTCTGCTTTTCCTCTTATTACTTCCACAAAAACACAAATATCTTGATAGTTCTCACCAAATTAACTGTTTTGTTTCCCCAGTTTGGCTGTTGCTGACCACATCCCACCTGTCTGTGTTACTTTGAACCCTACATAAATGCAGAGCTCTGCACCTCATTTCTTTATCTGTTGGCAGATCTCAAAAGATCTGTTTTGGGAAAAGCTAGATGTCCATTACCAGCGTGAGATGGGTAATTCAGGTCCAGAATGTAAGTCCAGACCGAGATTTTGTTTCAACCAACCACTTGAGCTTAAGAGTCACCGTGACAGAGTACTCCACTGGTTGGTTGTAACGGAATCCTGATCTGGACTTTTACTCTCTGAACCTGAATTACCCAACTCTGGCTAACAGTTTAAATATCTACATACTTGTCATAACCTTGATATAAATGTGCAAATATTAACTGGGGTCTAAAAGAGACATTTGCTATTGGCATGAAGTGTGGAGTAATTTCATGTATTCTGAATTGATTATTTTAAATAGATTGTTTAAGATAAAGTAAAATGCATTGTTTAATATTTCATTGAATATTAGTTTTTTCAAAATAATAAATTGATTTATTGAAAGAATTTACTGCGAGTCAACATTGTGGCATAGAATGGTGTAAATGCATTGTATTCAATTATGAGCTCCGTCAACAATATTAATTGCTTAATTACTCAGTTAAGTGGTCAGCTGGGAAAAAAAGCAGACACAATGTGGCTCAATTACCAAAGTTGAAAATAATGTGAAGGACCATTCAGAAGATCCCCATTCCTGTGTCAGTAAGGTCACCATGGTTGCCATAAACCTTTCGATGTCCTCTGGGATCTTATGTGCGACAAAGAGATTTACTTCATATTTGCAATAATTGTTATTTCGCCCTGCTCTGTTTTGCTCATGTCACAACTGACCTACATTTAAGTGGAAATCTGTTCAGTCTGGTTGACTTTGTCACAAAGAGGTCCTAAATAAATGCTTCTGAGTGCATGTGTCTCTGCTTATTTGTTTTTAGACTTAAATCATATGTTCTTTTGGCTCTTTCACTGAACTAGTTCACCTTCTTACTTATACTGGCCTCTCTCTATTTTACTGTTACCCATAAAAGATAGATTAATGAATGGAGTTTCCTGATATTTATTTGCAGTATTTACAACCCACAGGAGTCCTTCTCTGTATGGCCTCTGCATACAATGTATTCCTGAACATCTGTTACTGCGTACTTTCCTGCACGACAAGGTTACCTCAAGGACGCTGCTGCTTATGATCAGCAGGAGAACTTGCTGGTCAACCCACATGATGAACACAAATTTCCTTAATTCGCAAAGATTTACAGTCGAGAAGAACCGATCAGAGAAATTAAAGGCACCATCATTCCGTCCTTCCAGAGGCCTTCAGATAATCCCAAGAGGAGTTGAGAAATCGAAGGCGTATCTTATGGCTTTAGTGGATGCCAGTTGGTACCACTTTCCAGTGGTCACATATGCAGTGGCACTCTGCCCTGATGGTGCACAGTCGGCTTCCCTGTCTGCCTGTCAATGCCACATCAACTTTGCCCCATCCTTCACTGGAGGATTTGCACTGCTGTCATTTTCCCACCTGAACACACTCCCTCAGATGGACTGAGTGGCTGCAGCCTGGCTGATTGTCTGGTGGACTGCCAAGTAAATGACTAAGAACTAAGAGGGTATCTGTGCAACTGACTAAAGAACCAGCTCGCCATGGATATGAGACCAAAAATTGGGGTTCCGGACAACATTGTAAAAACTTTTAAAGAAAAAAACATTTAAAGTTGTCTGGCTAACTAACCTTGTTTTGTGGAGTAGCCCCTTATAAGGAAAACTGGGTTTAGCTTGCTAGCTAACCCTATCCAACCACCCCTTATTGCCCCCCTATTCAAATCTGGCCCTCAATTCCAAATCGAGGCCTTGTTTTCAGGTCTCCCAGGTAGTTAGGTTAATAATTTCTGGCTCTAATTGGCCAGAGGCTTCACAACTGGCTCTCAGGTAAAGGAAAGCTGGAAAAACAGCAGTGCCTGTACCTCGAGGACCGTGATTTGAATAGCCCTGCCTTATTATAAGTACTTTGTCCAATACAAATCTCATCATCAAGGATGGTTTTTAATAAATGCTGACAAAAACTTTACTGTCACACAGAATATAAACAAATGACGCTAAATATTGAATTGATGAGTAGCTAATATAGCACATAACACAAGGTATGATTTTATCCAAAAATCCAACAAAATTGACACGAATCGAATCCGCGTTTCAGAGCCTGTATTCCAGTTATTTATTTATTTATTTATTTATTATGCTTTTAGCCTCTCAGTGGGTGTAAGTGGCTTGACGTCCGCCTGCTGTGATGTCACGCGCATACTCTCTACTGGAAGGAGCGGCTATGGTGCTCAGAATAGGGCAGGCGACCTGTTGGCTTTTCCCTTTTTTGAAAGTCTGGGTTCCCCTGTTGATGCAGGTCTGTTGATCTGCACTCCAAAAGCCTGTGGCTCTCTGTGCAGAAGGACTCCTTACACCTCCTGTCATGTTCTGTGCAAAAAAAAAACGCCCAATCCAAATGCAATTTAAAAATGACTAATTAAACCCACTGATGAGATAACAATGAATACAACCTGTGCAACAGAAGGAAATGTATTTACATCACTGGCTACTGGTCGCACCGCATTATATTCTAGTTAAAGTCTTAACTAAGCTTGATTGCTGTTGATTGAATTCTGACCATGACTTGATTTGTGGTGTCCAGTGAACAGTAACTGTTTTACAGTAAGAGATGTATTGCTAGCATGTAATCACTAGAAAGAAATTAAGGATATCATGTTATTTATTCTTTTAGCAGGAAGAGTTGTTAGCTGTTTATGAGAATCCGGTCCTCGGGGACCCACAGTCGGTCCATGTTTTTGCTCCCTCAGAGCTCCCTGCCAGACAGTGCACGTTATTATCTTATCCATTTATTTATTTATTATCCATATTATCAAAAACGTGGACTGTCTTTGGGTCCCCAAGGACTGGACTGGGAAGCACTGCTGTGGATTATTTATGAAAAATACTTTTACTTTTGAGCTCCAGAATAATTAAGAACTTGAAAAGACCCCCTTTATGACCCTGTTAAAACTTACCCTGTTGTCATTCTAGAAAAAAACAGTAAGATGTACCTGGTCGGGGGAGGGGGGGGCTGTCACATACTGCTGAAAGCACTGCCTTAAGTAGAATTACAGCTGCTGCTAGACTGTGGGTCTTTTTTTAGAATAATGAGATGGTTCCCACAGACGTACAGCAAAAGAAGTGATATAGAGGCAGATGGAAGATATAGAGGGAGTGAAGTGATATAGAGAGTGATATAGAAGGAGTGAAGTGATATAGAGAGTGATATAGAAGGAGTGAAGTGATATAGAGGGAGATATAGAAGGAGTGAAGTGATATAGAGGGAGATATAGAAGGAGTGAAGTGATATAGAGAGTGATATAGAAGGAGTGAAGTGATATAGGGGGAGATATAGAAGGAGTGAAGTGATATAGAGGGAGATATATAAGGAATAGAGTGATATCGAGGGAGATATAGCAGGAGTGAAGTGATATAGAGGGAGATATAGAAGGAGTGAAGTGATATAGAGGGAGATATATAAGGAATGAAGTGATAAAGAGGGAGATATATAAGGAGTGAAGTGATATAGAGGGAGATATGGAGACAAATATCCTGGTTCTGAAGTCTGATCAAATTGATTTGGTTTTATCACGGCCTCCTGTGTCAGAAGCAAGGAAAGGAAAATGTAATGCTAATTACAGCAGCCGACCCCCCAGGAAAAGGGTCACCTCAACTGATGGTTACATTGTTACATGTAACAGACCCATAGGGGTGTCTTTGGAGCTCTTTGGCTGCCACTTGCAGAGTGGATGTTGCCTGGATGGGCTTAGCGTCTTTCTTTGTGTTGTTATCAACCCATCCTGCTTGCGTTGAAATCTGAAGGTGCTACACAATAGAGTAATAATATTCACAGAATAAAAATGAATTACTGTTACTATTATTCAGCTATATCGCTTTTGATTTTATATAACTTCATCCTTGCTGAAAGTATGTGTTTAAGTAGCCACATGTTATCTTTCCTTGTCAGAATTAATTATTTTGTCTGATTTGAAAAGGATTTTTAACATTAACAGAATGTGGGACGATGTCCAGCTGATCTGGACACAGCAGCAGCTATCTGGAGCCGCGAGGCACGATTTTCTCCCTGATGGACGAGTCACAGATGTGGGGAGAGACAGAAGGAGTGAAGCAGAATGTCAGGATGACATCAAAGGAATTTGGAGTCTGTCAGGCTTCTTCTTATTTTGTACACAATTATATCTGCTCTTCATTTACAATAGAATAGAATAGAATAGAATTGTAGCTGTTATTACCATAGAACCAAACAGTGTTTGGCACACTTCTGCCGTGTGTTACAGAGGAAAACGGCATATAAAGAGAAAAGAGTGCAACATGTTGTGAAAAAGCTACCAGCACAGTGTCAGTCAAAAGCCTCATGACACCTGGGAATAAATAAATCTGGGTATTTAGGTAAACAATGAATGTCAGGAGATAAAAGTAACTGGATATACATGGTGGGTACAGACGAGCAAACAAACAAATGGGTGAGTGGGGGTGCATTCTGCACAGTGTGGAGGTCAATGGAGTGTGCACAGGTTCAGTGAGATCGTCATGTAGAGATGAAGTTGAAGGTGCAGTAACATCTTAATTATTCAGCGTCCTGATGGTGAACTGGGAAATCACAGCTTTTGAAACAGGAGGTTGGTGTTGGTGGGGGACTGAGTTGTCTGCTGGATAGAGGTAGCTGGAAGACATCAGCTGATATCCATGTAGCCATGACTGCAAGGCATGAGTGGGAGCGGGAATGTGAAGGAAGCCTAGAGGGGCTGCACGGCTGCCACACGCTAACGTCCACACGCTAACATCTACACGCTAACATTTCGCTGTTCTCCTTTTAATTGAACTCTGTACATGATTAGTAAGGTGGTCTTAAAAGACAAGCTATTTGTTATCTACAAAGCTAGTTTTATTCTTTATCATATTAATAACACTCTACTTGGCAGTTTTATGTCATTTAAACTGAAATAGCAGGCCACTATTTCATACTGGGAGGCCTGCAACATTAGTGCTGTCTTTGGTGGAGTTGGAAAATTCTTGCGATACCCAGATAACAAAAACTTTCTCGCCCGGATGTGGCCCACATACCGCATAGAATGACGGCAATTGAGCGAACCGCTCTCGGTTGCCACATCAGGTAAACGTCTGGGCCAGAGCAAGGCCTTATGTTAGCCATAAGAGGCCAGGCTCTTTGAGATCCGGCCCTATTGTGGCCCATTACCAGTTTCTGAACCTCACAGATGTTAACCTCATAAGAGCCACTTTTCAACAGGAACGGCATACAGCCCCTGATCAGGCTTCAAATGTGTTTAAAAACAACATAAGTCCAATGTCTTCAAGGGTTTTGAATTTGAGGAAAAAAAGCAATGTTCATGGATGTCTGGTGTTGGGTGAGTACCATCTTCTTGAGGTAGACACACCCTTTACATTTACAGCATTTAGCAGACACTTATATAAAGAGCTACTTCCATTTTCAACTTGGTGTTAAGGGTCTCGCTCAGGCAGCCAATGCTAGTATAGATGGGACTCAAACCCACAACCGCTTGGTTTAGAGACAACCATCCTAACCACTAAACCACCAACACACTCTCTTTTTATGCACCTACCACTGTGAAAGTATTTTGTTGGAAGTAGTCCCATTCCCAGTTGCATAAAAAGTAAATACCAGTATTGAGATGCATCAAAAATCATTGTGCAGTTCAATTATTGACAGACCAACTGAATAAAAACAACAAACCACCCTTCCTTATAGATTCCATTACAGTCATTTTATTGGTCCTATTACAATTTATTTGATGCAGTGAGCAACTATTGAAAAACAATGTTAACTGCCTGCTGGGCCTAAAATAATGCATCTAGTACTATACAATGAAACATACTAGTTCATTATAATGTTGCATAAGTGTTTAATAATGCATTTAAATAATGTAATGTGTTCTGTCTCTGTCCAAATAGCACACTCATTACATATAGAAAACATTTTTGTTCCCCTAAGCACAAGTGCACATTTGCCATACCTTTGCCAGAAGTGGGCCGGAGCCGCAAGCTATATAACTATTTTTTAATAAAGTATTTAACATGTGGCCCATATCTGTTTTGTGATATTTGAACCACATTTGTCTAATCACAAGTGGGCCACTCTTGGCATACATCCGTTTGCCGGTGCCGGAATCGGGTCAGCAGTGCCACGCATTTGCCAGTCGTGCCCACGTCTGCTGCCATCTGGGTAGTTTGTAATCAGTGGAAGAATAAAAAAATAAACCTGTTTCTGTTCCTCATGTTGAGTTAGTGTGTCACTGAGACTTCATCCTCTTTCAGCTGTGTCACATGCGACCACAGTTCACAAAGTGTTTTGTAGATTGGATCATCTCTCCACTTAGTACAGTACCTTTGTACTAGGATGTTCCCAGTTTCCATAAACTTCTCTGTTTCATGAATGTTTGCTAATTTACAACAAAAGCTTCCCAATCAGGCAGAAATTTCAGGGGTAAGCAAGCTATTTGTAATGGATAAACATAGGCTTTCTACAGACATCAACTCCTTGCATTTGTTTGTGGACAACCCTAGTGTCCAGGCTGCTCTGTAGGGGTAGGTAGAGAATGTCCATGAGGAACAGACATAAGACATAAGAACAGATTCATATACATATTGAAGATCAGGCTGCTTTTGTTTGTTTGGCAGATTCTCTGCAGATGTATTTATATCTTGGTGCTTTGGGGGGAAATGGAAAAGGCGCCCTCTTGAAATTGAGAGAAAAAGAGAACAATTGCAGCTGACCTACGTTTTAAAGTAATCAGAGGTGTCATGATCTCTCCACACTGTTTAGATCTACATTTAAAGTCTGTATGTTTGGCTTTGGCTGTAGATCAGCAGTCAATGACAGGATTATCTTCTGAAAATGAATGAGCTTCATCACGGCGCATCAAAACAATATTATCTGATTTAATGACATACAGATACAGTAAATCTCGCCAAAGTACCATGAAGGCAGGTTATTTTCCCAACCACACTAAAAAGGACTGTTCGTCCACTTTTCAGGGATGTTTTGAGCTCCTGTTTGTTTTTTGGATGTGATGCACTTTAAGGACACGTGATAACCAAGAGCCCACCCCCAATTCCTGTCCCAGAGGAATGACATCACTCCTCGTCACTGGGGCAGCTCCGTGTCTGAGGATACCCCAAAGCGCGTGACGCAGGGCACCTCTTCACCTTCGGTTCCTGCTTCCTTTTCCCTCGAAGCTTTATATGGCCACCCAACTTGACCCAGACACGGCAAGATGCCAAAATGGACTCACGTTTCCGTACTTGGACGTGGGTTGTTTTGGATGACTGCTGTGGTGTTATCTGTGGGATGTGTAGTGACTCCTGTCCCATACATCTGCAAACCGGTGAAAGTGAGTGTTTGAGCTGAGTTTGTGTATATACGGTGGATTTCATATCTCCCACTCTGCTCTGAACATGGAGTATCTGGGACATCTCCTGTAGTTGGCAGCCTCCTACTGGATGTTCACTGCAGGCTTCTCAGCAACATTTGCAGTCCCAGCAAGTTCTCAACCTTTAAACCCAAAGTCTCAAAATGAGCAGCATAGGCGTTGAGCTGAGCTTAGCTATTGCATACTGAAGGCAGGAAGGGGGCCATATTGAGCCTGTGATATAAAACACCCCCTGATGGTTTCCTTCATCATATTTGTCCAAAGAAGGCAGTGATAACCTACTATAAATTAAGGCCTCCAACCAGAACATTGTGTAACCTGACTTCCAGCAGTTTCCAGCCTCCTAGTCCATTCCAATCTCCTGTCGTCTTCTCGTCTCCCAGTGGATGTAGCTGCAACTTCAGAATAAAAAAAAAAAACACTTTTAGGATAAAAAAAGAAACCTAAGTTAAATACTTCTCCAGAAAAATGGGAGCCCAGAAAGAAAATTATCCCAGATTTGATTCAAGAGTTTGAGGCATAAACAGGAAGTCCTGGAATAAGAAATGCAGTCTAAATGCACCCATTTGCCAGTTGTCTTTTCTGAGGAATTTATTCCAGGTTTGCTGTGTTCCCACTGGAATCTTGGGGAAATCTGTAAACATGGCACCTAAATGGGAAATGCCCAACTAGACAGCACCAGAGTCTCTGGGCTCCTCAGGCCTGCATTTAATGCTGGATGATCAGTACAGATATTCACGGACATGAGATGTGCAAGGGCAGCTGTGAAGGTACCAGACATTACCATCTGCAGAGATCTTCATTGGGTAGCTTTTTGGACTGAATTGGGAGATTTACAGGTCAATGACTTGAGAACGTGACTAAGGCTGGATTAGATACAGAAATAAACTATATTGCCAAGGTTAGCCAAAGCCGAATATGAAATTAAACCAAAGAAATCTGAGGGAGGTGAAGCCATCATCGGCTAGGTTCATAATCTTTTCCATCCTTTGTTTTGTTTATGGCATTAAAACCTAGCAAGCTGTTCAGATTTGTTCCTTTTTACTCCTTGGTGTTTTTGAAGTGATCGTAAATCTTTGGCAGGATGTTATCTGAGGACCTGCTTCTTCGTCCCTTCTCTAAAACCCAGCAACAAACCCCAACCCTTCCTCTGTGATGAATATGAATCACGACACAGTTAAATCCAATTAACGACTCCTACCAACACAACAACACAGATGATAGACGACACAGACAAAGCAGACGAATGAGTCAAGGGGCATGAAATTCTGTTCAATTTGTGTTTTGTATTTTTTCAGGTACTGCTACAAAGATACACACACAAACATCCTCACAGCTACCTGGGCCACTGGCCTACACAGATTCAGCGTCCCACCGAATTCCATCATTCCAACATTCCAGCAACATCAGTGGATCTCGCGTGGCCACGGAGAAGTCCTGCCCTTACGATAAAGTTATATAACTGCGGTCGCTTTGGGAGCGCCGCGAACTCCGTGTTCCTGGGATTGGAAACTGAATGGTCTCCCACTGCCACCGCTGGAGTAGATAACTAGCCGATGACTGCAGATGTCCATCAAGCAGAGTGAACGCTTCTCCAAGGTCAGGGGTTGAGCATCTGGAAAATTATGGGAAAATGCCCTATTACTAATCCTGCTTATGCTTTATATAGGAATGTTGGCCTAGTTTTAAACTGTGTGAAGCTCAAAAATCCACTGGGAAGAACTCCAGACGTAGAATCTTTTAGTTCTTCATTGTGCTTCCAGAACGTTGAAGTACAGTTCTGTGTACCGCTGTTAAGATTAACATGACCTTCAGGCTATGGTAGGCACTTAGCTTTGCCTGATCATTTCTGTGTTTTCTTTCATGGACACCCCAGTCACCCAAACTAGATTTAAAGCTGTCAATAAGAGGTACATTCATTTCAACACCAACACTCTATTTATGAAAGCCATAGCTACGACACCAAGTCTGTAGAATACCTTCTTAAAACATTTTAACTCCAAAATTCTCAGAGTCCTTGATACTAAAACACCTGTGAAGGCGAAAATGATTTTTAGTAGATGTAAAGCACCATGGATAGACAAATGTAAGATGCTCCATGTAGGGAGCAGAAATATAAAGTACAGGTACTGTATTTTATGGGTCCTACTGAAATAAAGGTAGCTGATTATGAGAAAGACCTTGGTGTGTATGTTGATGCTTCCATGT
>JAABNX020000130.1:24785299-24803053 GCA_015163995.2 Mormyrus lacerda
AAGATTTTAACAACTCTGAGCTATTAGTTAAGTTCTCCCCAAGCGAGCTTGATGGGCCGAATGGCCTCCTCTCGTTTCTATAGTTCTTATGGAGAAATGTCACAGCAGCAGCAAATCAGGAGAGAGGATGCAAGAAGGCTGAGTGCCAGTGAAGAAAAACTAAGCTTCAGATTGACTATCACATCTTAAGAGACTCTATTTAGAACCAGGGTTAGATTATCTCCCATCCATCCTCATTCATTTGTCCTATTCAGGGTTGTGGGGGAGTTTGGAGCCTATGCATGGAATACAATCTAGGATGGGGTGCCAATCCATCACAGGGCATGCTAATGCACCATTCATTCACACACAGGCTATTTGGTAACTCCAATTAACTTCAGCATGTTTTTGGGCTGCACCTCAAAGAAATCTTACCACAACATAGGGGTAGCATGCAAACTCCACACACATGGAACCCTGGTAGAGCACTTGAACCCAGGTCTCAGAGATGTGAGCTGACAGTACTAACCACTGCACCACCATGCTACCCCAGCAAGTGACCTCATTTCTCTAATATCATTAATGGGAATATTAACAACACTTGTGCTCTTATGTGGATAGGAAAAATCCTTCAGCGCAGTTACCTCAAGAGTTTGTATCACCTAAAAAATGTTATGAGTTTGGCTCTTCCATCAGAAATTTGAAGAAAAAAAAAAGAGTAAGCATTAGCTCCACCTACTAATCCAGTGACATAACAAAAATATGGCCTTTGTGTCTGAATTTATTGCTATTGATGACAGAACTCTTGAAGAAATATTGCTACATCTTAAACTATGTACTTGCTGTCTTGACACTCCACCCAGAAGCTTCTGTAAAAGTATCTTCAGCTGTTCTCTTCAACATTTCAGCTTTTGGAAATAGTTGACTGGCTCCCTCCTCTTATGCATTGTCCCGGCTTCACTAAAGACAGCCGTTATCAAACCCCTCCTGAAAGAGAGAAACCTGGATGCATCTGCACTTAACAATTATGGGGCCATTTCAAACCTCCCTTTCATAGGCAAGGATACTGAGAAAGTTTTTAATCAAATGAATATCTATTTAACATGAATGGCTACTTTCAGGCTTCTGAAAACATCACAGTACTGAAACTATTGTAGTGAAGGTATTAAATAACATTCACGTGATTATACTCAGGTGAAATAAGGGTCCTAGTGTTGCTACATTTTAGTGCAGCCATTGATACTCTTGATCATAAAATACTGCTAGATTAGAAAATTAGGTCGGACTCTCAGCAACAGTCCTCAGATGGTTCTGGACCTATTTAGAATGCAGGGGTTATTTTGTCTCTGTCTGCACTTATAAATCAGAGAAAACTGCCATTGCATTACGGAGTCCCGCAGGGATCCATTCTTGGGCCCCTCCTGTTTAACCTGTACATGCTCCCTGTTGGTCAGATCTTCCAAGAAGACACCCACTATCTCAGCAAAAGACTTCAGTCTCATTGACTCATTGTGTCTATGCCTTGGAAAGTAGGTGGCTGAATGTAGCAAAATGTCCTTCAATTAAATTAAGACAAGACCGAGATAGTTCTATTCCAGAGCAAAGAGGGATGGTACAAACAATGTCAAAAAGCTTGGTGTACTCATGGATGGGGATCGTAGCGTCAGTGACCACATCACCATTAGCATGTGATGTGACAAAGTGTCAGTGACCACAAGCTATAGCTAAATCAGCATTTTGACATCCCAGAAACATAACTAAGGTCAGAGATTTTGTGTCTAAGCAGGGTTTAAAGAAACGTATTCATGCCTTCATATCCTGCAGGGTTTACTATTGCAGTGCTCTTCTCACTGCCCTTCCCAAAAAGACTATTAGACGGCTACAGCTGAGTCAGAATGCTGGTGCTAGAATAAAACTAAGAATAAAGAGCACATGACTCCAGTTCACAGGTCCTTGCGCTGGCTTTCAATTAGATACGAAATTGAATTTCATCAAACACCTTTGGCTTGAACTAAAATGGAGATTGTGAGGCAGGGCCTTCATGTCCAACATCAATGCCTGACCTCACAAATCTCTTTTAGATCAGTGCTGACTTTACAGCTAACCGTAAGTGTTCTCTCACTTCCAGACATGGGTCTTCGTATTATCCTGTCCAATTACATAGCGTGAGGATGAAGGATAGAGGGCAAAAGCCACGTGAGTAGCAGGGACAGGATTCACACCCTCAGCTGTAGAGGTGCGAGGAAACAGCACTGTCCACTGAGCCGCCTTACTGGTTCCAGAAAAACATTTCAGCACTACAGTACGTCTACACAACACGTAAATTTGAACTCACTTTGTATCAATGCTCCTGTTATATACTTCCATTTTTTGTCAGACACAAATAATTACGTGGTACGAGACAAACTATAGGCAATAATAGATTGTGTTTATAAATACGAGGAAAGGGATGAGAAAACATTATCCCTGCTCTTGCGCAGAAAGAGGCCAAGCTGTTTATAGGGGAGGCTGCTCAATGCTGCCCTCTGCTGGATTCTCTCCTCCTGTTACTGGACCTATTGTTTTCCAGCGATGTCGGAGGAGGCACCCTGTGATCCTCGTTTCTTTAGGGAGTGGGCGGAATGTCAATGTTCTGTTCTGCAGCCACAGATCATAAATTGGATAATCAGCTTTGCAATCATCTGATATAATTGGGGAAAAAAAAAACATGGAAAATATGAGAGGTGTAAAAAAAAGGGAAATTGGCTGCGCTCACCATTGATTACTAGGCAATCTGGCGACACTAGTTACAGAGGCGGTGTGTGTGTGTGATAAAGGTCTCCATCAGTCTCCCTCTGCCTTTCCTGATGGGTGAACCTTGTGTTCCCTATAACGGGAGAATCCCACCGCGTCTGGAATGGATGCAGTACAGAGCCCTAACCCTAACCCTCTTCAGTTCCCATGATGCCTCAGGACTGGCTTTATTTTGCAGGAGGCCATTCCTTGTATTGACATGCCCATCACTCACAGGGGGAGGGACTTCCTGGCGTGAAATCCAATCAGCTCCTTCCTACATTCCCTGTGTGCCATGTTGGTCACAGCATCAAATGCACTCCATTTAATGGTATTACATAAACTACACATACTATCATTTTAAATGCAGCTCGCCGTAAAATATGTAGCCGACATAGCCGTACAAATGGAAATGCTAAGCACAGCTGTTCTCACAACCAGAGCTTCCCCCCATTAAAATTGGTCTTGATTAGCCTATAACACATCACCTTCCTTCAAAAAAAGAGAAAGCAATGTCAGTACAGTACTATATTTTTATTTACCACATGACATATCATAAAAATAAAGTTCATAGTGTCATAAAATATAGTAGTTAAAAACTCCATCCTATATCAGTGCGGAAGAAAATCCAAAACACTTGCAGAGAATACAAATAAACATCATAAACATAATTATGGCTAAAATACCCACAGTGCAATACCATCAGCAAAAATCATTGCCACACCAAACAATAGTTAATTGTGAACAGAAAGAAAACCAGTTATTCTCGAAAACGTAATGCTGTTTGCTGTGAAAGTCTCACAAATGCTGTGTTCCATTGCAAGGGTTAATATCAGTATATATTTTGCACATCAAGCACATCTTCAAGTGCAAACTATGAGGTTTTAAAATGGCTGCTCAAAACTGTGCACGTTTTTGTTTACCATACTGCTGTACTCCCTCATTGGCTGGAACATGGTTCTACTCTGGCTGTCATTGTTGCCCCTTGGATGAGCCGGATGCTCTGATAGGACTACTCAGATGACTTACAGACAAAGCAGCCTATCGGAGCCCTGTGTTAGCCAGCTATAAGGGTTAACAAGAAAAGCCAGTCAGTTCAAACAGAAATCAGTCATTTCCAGTTGTGTAAATATAATACAGAACAGTTAGTTCATGAGCATCATGAGGATGTAATAACGTCAAGGAAAATATCTTCTTTTTTTTTTAAACAATGTCCAGGTGTAACACCCTGTATTTAATTATGGCTTTTTGTAAAACATAGCAGTACCAAATGTGACACTTTCAAGTTTTCTGATTGAATATAACAGTGGAGTGAGCAAGGTCACCATCTGAGCATTAGGTCATTATGCAGAGGTAAATCAGGATGTCGGTGCACCGTCGGTACCCCCAAGTCATAAAAAGAAAACATTCTCACACAGCTAAAGCTCACGTTGGCCCAATACACAGAAACTTTATGTTCACTGGCAAGTACAGCCAAGCTCTGAGACAGGACAGTGTGTTTAATGCCTCTTTAAAAGCAGACAGAAACCACCAAATCGCTGGTGAAAAACCTGACCACGCTTCGTGCCTGTTTCCATGGCAATGAGCTTGCTATTATGGCAATACGTAAGTGCTAGGTGACTAAAGCCACCATTTAATAATTGCTTGCCATATGTCCACACAGCACTTGTGTCAGTTACCTATTCCTCTTCACCAGGCTGAATACTTGATTAATAATACAAAAAATAAATTAAGTGGCAGCAGAAATATTAAGCTGTGTGTTAAAGCAGCAATTTCTTTTCTGTATATCACAAATGGCAGCAGGAAATAGAACAAACGCTTAGCACAACCACAAGGTAGAGAAGAATATGGCTCTTAAAATGGCCCCTCCCGCGTGTGTCTGACAATTGCAGCAGTGGTTCTAAAGTCAGCCCCCCTCACCTCATTCTAAAGCTCACAATTACCTGGTTCAGGCCTGGAGCTGGGGGACTACAACAAAAATGTTGACTGGCCGAGGGGGAAGGTGGCGAAGGAACATTGGTCAACAGCAATTAAAGAATGAAATTGCGCAGCTGACGTGCAACCATGACACTCGACACACCTGAAAGCCACCATGTTGCCTTCAACTATGGCCGGGGGGGGGTGCCTCCAGTACGATTTTTGGAGCTTCTCTTACTTTATATTTCACATGTGTGTATATATATATATATATATATATATTTTGTGTGTGTGTGTCTTTAAGGCCAGTACCTGAGCTGTCACGCAAACCAAAGCAGGCTGTTCATCAACAAAACAGGTTAATAAATCAGGTCCCTCTCCCTCAAAAAAGCCATATAAGCACCAGGAAATGGGGGTTGAAGCGGTAAATTTTGAAAGTCATAGATGTACCCAATCATACCTCCACGCCATCAAGCTAAAACTCAAATCTGCCTGCATGAAGCAAAACAAAGACAGAGAAAAATACAAAACTGAAATACAGGTAGGCCTCTCCGCATTGTATTAAAGCTCTTTGGTCAGACTGCCATTTAAAAACAGAGGCAGCAGCCCCTGAAGACTCCATCTGGGCAGGGATCATGAACCGCCCCCTTGGATGTGGCAATCAAACCGGTCACCAAGCAGCAGGTGGAGATGAGGCACCATCATGTGGGAACACAGGCTGTTAATGTTTTT
Source organism: Mormyrus lacerda (assembly GCA_015163995.2). NCBI lineage: Eukaryota > Metazoa > Chordata > Actinopteri > Osteoglossiformes > Mormyridae > Mormyrus > Mormyrus lacerda. The sequence goes on from JAABNX020000130.1 coordinate 24,790,700, forward strand.
ACGAGGAGGGGGAAGGAGATCTATGTCCCTTTTGACTTCACACAGCTAAGCCCTGATTCACGGTATCATCCATTTCCAGGACACTTGACTACCATCTAATTTAAGTATTTAAAAGCAGCAGACCCTTGTTGTCAACCTGGTGATGGTCGGGGTGGGGTGTCATTGTTTTTTTGTTGAGGTACAAAGAATCTGTAGACACCAGGTGCGTGGAAACGGGCCTCGCAGCCTGAGGTGGAGGCTTACAGCCAAAGGTAGACCACAACACCAGATCTCAAGGTGGCTGACGGGAGCGGCTGTGCTGACGTCACAGTCATAAATGAAGGCGTGGAGGCGCGGGGCAGACCTCCTTCCGGGGCTGTCAGCTCTCCTTGTAGACGAACAAAATATCTTCGTCTGTTCCGTAGCTCCTCCGCGCCTGCTCGAAACTACTGAAGCTGGTGCAGCACACACCTGTGGAGAGGAAACACTGCTGAACCACACTGGCGAGAGACCAGGAACGTGGCGGAGACTGAGGAAAAACCGCCTTCGAAACAGGCGGAGCAGTAACCCACTTAAATGGGGCCCAAAGGTTAACATATTAGCATTTGAGTGTAGTGCTGGGATGGGGACAGTGCATTAGACTCTGAGGGGCCATATTAGCATTAGAGTGTAGTGCTGTGATGGGGACAGTGCATTAGACTCTGAGGGGCCTGATGTTAAAACTGTTCTGTAAAAACTGCTTCCCAAGTAGTTAATAAAATAAGCCGCCTTTTTCCCTGCTAACGTGCCAAGAATGAAATCAGAACTCATTCATTTTCAGTTGATCTGCACTGCAACAAATTTCACTTTGACATCTATGAAGTCTGTCTGTCTGTCTGTGTATCATAGCAGAGTTAAGTTACGCTTAGCAGACTGTGATGTTACAGATACCACAACTAGAGTTTAACCAGTTGTGGAGAAAGGCACCAAAATGAGTCATGTACCACGCGCCGGTAAACATGCTCTGTCACACCTTAGACGGTTTACATGGCTTGGCAGTGGCTTAAGTGACAGGCGGCGGTTGACTCACGGTCGGAGTATGCCGGGTTGTTGTAGAAGATGCAGCCGGTGGAGCGGTTGAAGCCACACACCACGACGAAGTGGCCCTGGTACTCAGGCCGCCGGCAGAAGCACGGCTGGCCAGCGGGCAGGAAGCAGCAGTACTTAACGGGCGCAGAGCAGAGCTCGCAGGAGAGCAGCACTGCATTCACCAGCACAATGGCCACATGGCCCTGCACCAGGTGGGCCTGGATCTCCTGGATGGTCACCGAGCTGGAAGGGGGGGGGGGGGGGTATGGGGGTGTAAAAAGAGAAAATTAACTTCAGGATATGGAGAACCCAAATTAATCAAAGCAGCTGAGAGAACCCTGGGTTCGGGGCAGGGGGCACCAATACCATTTATTCACCACAACGCCTTTGCTTTCAGCCTTGACAAAGAGCTCGTTCACTCGGTCCTCCTCAGTGTCGAAATGCTTCCTGTAGAAGGACTACAAACAAAATCAAAGAGTCAGTCACGTCTATCTCCTCCCTTCCAGGCGTCGTCTTGGAGACGGGTGACATGGACAGGAGATGGCAACATCAGAACTGGACATTATGCCTCCACCTGCTTCCCCCTTTCTGGTCAGGGCCCGTCTGCTGAGCTCCCATCATCAATGATATATTTTGGCTCAATCTAGAGGAGGGGTGGCGAATCTTATCCGCAATGGGCCGGTGCGTATGCGGGTTTTCACCGCAGCTCCCTAATTAGATTACTAATTAGAGCCCTATTGTTCAAATCACGGTCCTCGAGGTAAGAGCACTGCTGGTTTTCCAGCCTTCCTTTACCTGTGAGCCAGGTATGAAGCCTCTGACCAATCAGAATCAGTAATTATTAAACTAACTACCTGGGAGAACTGAAAACAAGGCCTGGATTTGGAATCGAGGTCCAGATGTGAAGAGCCCTGAAACAGAGGACTGATTGGCTGAGTCCTCTTCACACCTGGATTTGAACAACTGACCTAAAGGTTACCCCAAAAACCTGCATACACACCGGCCCTTTGCAGATAAGATTGCCCACCGCTAATCTAGAGTTTCATTAAGAGATGCTGATACAGGAATCATTTATAATTTTTTTTTAAATAATGAATAAAATCAATGAATAATATTAATGCATTTAGGACTCGCTCTACTGATAAACCACTCCTCCCCCAGATCAGTGCTGACTTGGTCCTTGTAGATAAAATAGCAACATGCAGCTCTGACCGTCCTGAAATCCTGTTTTGAAAACAGTGCATGCCTGGTTCCGGAAGCCTTTATCCACACCCAGGGTCTGCGTGCAGAGGCGATGCCTGACTCCCAGCTGGCACATCAGGTAGGCCAGGTCGATAGTCCACACACTCTCGGTGAGCTTCAGTTCCCAGCACGCACTCTGGAACTGCTCATCCGTCACAGGGTGAAGGTACCTGGGATAAAGCAGGCATGATTAAGTACATCGCCTTCCATTTTTAATAAAAGCCGCTGAATGCCATCTTCTGAATGCAAGCCTAAATGTACCGTTACAGGCAAATGTTCATGTCTATCAGGGTTGGGAGTTAACACTTCAAACTTTCTTTGGATTTTTTTTCTGTTGGGATCATTGTCGTTAAAATAAACTCATGAAATTGGATACTCATTCCAATGCTGGACTACATTGAATGGTAGCCGGCTAATTTCACATATTTAGATCAATCCATCCATTTTCTGAAGTCCCCGACCTCCGCGACGCCCCCCATAGGACAAATACTTAGAGTTATTTTTATTTAGCAAACCCTTTTGAGAACCGAAGGTGCTGTCGAGGAATCGACTATGCATAAGCGCGGCTAGGCTTTGCTTCCCATGAACGCCCAGGCACAAGAGCAGGCAGAGCATTCAGATAAGAGCTGCCTATGCAAATATAACCGCAGGTTAAATGACTCACTTTAGCACCATCCTGGAACAGGCCAGACCGCAATCCCAATGGTACAGTTGCCGAATGGCAGGGACGTTCAACAGCACGGCGTCATCTGTCAGGATTACACACAAGCAAATTACATTGGTACCGTCGGCACTGCTTAAGACTGTTAACAAGATCGTTTAAGTTGTGCAGCATCGCTGGTGTATTAATGCGACAAACAAGTAATTAAATAAGCAGGACGACTTCAATTAAATCTATCGGAGGACGTCTTGCCCAACGCTTCTCAATGCTAGACCGACACACTTGTAATATATTACTTTTGTACATGATGATGGCACTGCTAATACAGGACTCATTCCGAAGGGTTTCGCCAAAAGGATGGGCTAAAAATATGTAAACTGCCAAACATAAAAGCGATCGGAGTGCAGTCAGTCGCACCTTACCGGTCATTCTGTGATGTTTTTGTGCGTCTCCGCCCCCAGCTTAATCCTGATCGGTTAGCTGGTGCCTGTCAGCTTGACTCGAAAGTCTCATTAAATCTTTTAACATGAGCTTTCCGACTGCAGACCGGATCGGCGGTGTCAGCTTCACCGAGCCAGCGCCGAAGCCATCTTGGCCATTAAAACTACACGGCGGCGAAGTTCACGCTACTATCTAATCTGCGCGAAATGTACGCAACTTCCTCTTTGGCCAGCGGATTCCCTGAACCCAGATTTCTTATTTTCACAGATCGTTTAACTGCACGAAACAGTAACTCCTCACCTGGTTACCGAGCATCGGCTTTCTAGGTCTACCATCTTAGATCCTGGTTTATTATTGAATCAGGAAAGTATTTATTATTTATTATAAGCATTCATTATAATTAGCAGTACTATAGTGTATTGTTGCATATTAAGCAGTTACGCTTATTCCTTGTACTACTTGCGAATCTGGTCTGCATTGATAGAGCTTCCCCTGTAGATAAAGTTTGAAAACAGCCGAAAGTTTGATGGCTAACATAATGCACACTACCCGCCGTACGTGTACCCAGATGGCATAACACCCACTCTAATCATTTTTATAAGACATACGTGCCATCTGGGTTCTGTTTGGCTGTGCAACTAAGAAAAAACAAAATTCATCTCAACGGTTGTTTTTTGGAGGAAAACTTAGTATGACATCATTTTGGTGTTTGTTACGTATTACTAATGTTTTACAGGGATACCCAGCGTTGCTTCTTTATTTTTATTTTATTGAAGTTGACCCAAATGCTACTGGAAAGAAATTACTTTCTGACCCACCCTGTTAAGGCAGCATTTGGGGAGAGTTATATGTCATGTAAAAGTTAATTTATAACAATAAAGCAGTTCAGTAGGAAATATTTGCGTGGATGTTTAACTGTAAATGATATTGGACATATATGGTCAATTGTGTGTTGGTATCAGCAAACCAGGTTTACTGTACAATTTTGTTTTACCAATGTCAATATTGATAATAGCTAGCATTGTCTTCATCCTAACCCTTATTTAATTAAGTCTCTGAAATAAATATTTAATCATGCTGCACAGGGGCATACCTAAAAATTCTAGGCCTCCGGACAAAATGTCACCTTGCCCCCGCCCGATTTTACGTACAATATATCCCCTGAATGTGTAAGAATTTACATGCCCCTCACGCTGCATATCATGCATATGCTGAATGCAGCATAGCATCCCCTACGTGGCATTGTATTTTCCAGCGTTTCCCAGCATGCCACGCGATGGTCGACGGAAGTACTTTACCTTTTCCGGTTTTTTAAGTGCATTGTGGGTGGCGGAAAACAAGAAAGTGTCTTCTGTGATTCACGTTGTGTTAGAAACCGGGAAGGCGGGTGTTTTCGGGAAAACGTTGTTTTAAAGGTAGGTGAATGTTGTTCTTGATATATCGTAGAATGTGGAATTTTAGAACTGGAGAGATGTTAGCTACATTTTGACTGGGTCGATTTACTGACGTTATTTTGATGTATATTGCACTCGTCTTTTTCCGCTAGCACGTTACCTACCATTAGGTGTTGAATTTAATTCTGTTTGGAGGTGTCCTCAGTCTACATATAAATGCAGTATCTTGTTGAAATAATCCCTTTTTTGTTTTTTTTTTGTAAACTATTACGGTATGCGTTGCACGACTTTGTAGATGGTCGCCAAAATCCGTAACCCTGTGTTTTATTTCCGATGGACAGCTCCGTGTTTTGCGGTGCTGAGATGTTTCGAGTCATACTCCACAGCGGTTCTGATTTCTTGAAATTATTCCTACAGTTATACGGCCAAGATGTCTATCGGAGTTCCCATTAAAGTGTTGCACGAAGCCGAGGGACACATAGTCACCTGTGAGACCAATACCGGTGAGGTGTACCGCGGAAAACTGATAGAGGCTGAAGACAACATGAACTGCCAGGTAAGGGTATAAGACCCTGTGTTGATGTTTCTGGTTCGTGCTTTTTGGTTAAAGGAGGTGACGTAGTTCTTAAATACTTTCTTGTCTTTTTGTTGGGGGGAGAGTGGGGGTAATTATTCACTCCTTCACCTTTAGTTTGTCCTATGCCTTGATTAACTTGCTCTGAACTGTCAGGCAACCCATTGGATCTTTTTCGTTTCCCGTAGCAACCTGCCTATATTTTCGGTTCATTTATGTGACCTTAAGGTCTGGTTCAGCATAATATAAAACTTAATCCATTTCACACCCCCCCCCAGATGTCTAACATCACAGTCACGTACAGGGATGGTCGGGTGGCCCAGCTTGAGCAGGTCTACATCAGGGGGAGCAAAATCCGCTTTCTGATACTACCAGACATGCTGAAGAACGCGCCGATGCTGAAGAGCATGAAGAACAAGAACCAGGGCTCAGGGGCAGGCAGAGGAAAGGCAGCCATCCTCAAAGCTCAAGGTAGGGTGTCTGGCTTTACTGGGGGGGGGTTCCCAGTTTCCCCAGGTGCTTTTTACCTCAGTACTTTGTATAAAACTGCAGGCATAGCGGGTCATATATGGTTCTGGGGGTGGGGGGTGGAACTGCTTGGTTTTAGTATTGGTAAAGCTGCATGAAGCATTTACAGCACCCCAGACTCACTTTGAACCCTTTTACGAGTATTAGTTTTACTAGTATATATTACTTATGAATGATTGTGAAGATGATGCTGAATGTCTGCATTGCTCGTTCTGTTTTGTCAATCAGTGGCTGCAAGAGGACGTGGTCGTGGAGGGATTGGCCGTGGAAATATTTTCCAGAAAAGACGATAGGACCCCCCCCCCTTTTTTTATATAAAAAATGTACAGTTTTCTCTCTCTCTCTCAATCTGTGAAGAAAAGGGTTCCATTTTCCCTGTGGGTGAGAAGTACTTGTTTTTTTTTTTTTTTTTTAATGTTTTGAAGCCTCAATAAACTGATTTGTTTTATAATCGTTTTCTTTATCCCCTGAGTGATACCTGTCCCATTAGATTGTCAATCCAAGGTTCTCCTATATGGGGTGTAATTTACAAAGCAGGTTTTGTTCCCTAAACTGCAAAATAAAAGATGCCAGATCAGTAATTGACTTTATCTGATATTAGCTCTTTGTGGGAGCCTTGGCTTCTGTTATTCCTGAGCTGCAGTGGTGTCCTGATGACTTTGTTCTTTGTTGTTGCTGATTCCTACAATATGCCTGGAAAGAATCCAGGATCAAAAATAAAAGATTAGAGGTTTTTAACTCTGGAGAATCCCAGGTTCTGTACATGCAGACTATTAAGGTTCTCCTGTAACAGAGGTTTGTTCCATACATTTCCAAGCCTGCTGGGAGTCCCGTCACGATTTTGCAATCCTGCAATCACAGGAACTAGCAAAACCCGTCAGCATTTACATGCGCGTGCAATTTTTCCAATTTGGCACAGCTTTTTATCAAGAAATGGCCAAACCCTGGGGTGCCGTCGCAGTGCACATTCATGTCAGTTATTTGCTAGGTTCCGCCATAGCGATGATGAGCACAGTAAACATTTCATTTACTGACAAAAATTATTACACATGACTGTGCAAAGCAGTTACTGAATGTTTTGAGAGAACAGTACATAAAACAACTGCCACTTTTGAAATAAAACTAAACATGCAATTCAACTTTTTATTTACTGGTATTGTGGTTTGTTTTTTTATTTGCTAGGTGAAGTGTGATGTAAAGAGATATTCTTCACAATAGTTTTTTTTAAGATAGGAAATTTATGCATATAATACTTTGCCATTTGCATCACAAAATTTGACAAACACCGCTGAAAAAATTCAAATTTTTTTGGTCACAGCAATTACAAAAAAGAAACTTGACACCTCTGGGTGGACTGTCTCAGCAACGGTGCTCTTTCGGGTTATCTGTGCGATAGTGACACTCGGTCATTTATATAGTGGAATGGCAACATTTGTTTTCTCCTGAAATATTTATCCGTCCCTGCGCCACACGGTGGGGCCACGGGGGCGCATTTCCCCTTACATTCAAAGGAAAGCCATTTATATTTTCCATCCATCATCTGTTAAACGGTTATCTTGCTCAGTGTCGTGGGGGGTGTATTGGCAAGACTGGGACCTATTTATATTTTCCTTGATATTTTAATACATATGATTCGCAACGGGATATCTGCTAACAGTGACCTCTTCTTCGTGATCAGTATAACAAAGAGAATTCATATATTTAATAATCTTCTAAATGTGTAGGACGTGCGCACGTTTATAATCGCGTATACTGGACTCGTGTAATTTACAGCTATACTGGTGTCCGAACACGATCGGATTTCGGGATGGGGAATGGGAACCTTTACCCGTGTTCCAACCATTCTCGCAAGTAATTAGCCATAATTACAGAAAAAAATGTAAAGCAAACAAACAATCTCTATTTCAATTAGCATCACAATGGTTATTACATTAAAAGGATAATCAGTGTAGATCGAGGCGAGGCCGGATCTAGCAACCTGGCCACCCACCCCGCTCCGCTCGAACCCCTCTCGCAGGGGGTTGCTGTTCGGCAAGTTCCATTGGTCCGTCCGAGGGTCTCGGCCGCCTATCAGAGGCGCGCACCCTCCATCCTGCGCGCACGGCCAGCCGAATATGCGGGGGAATAACGCCGTGGGAGGACTCGCTGCCCAGATATCAGCACAGATCCTGAGCGTGCTGTCGCCCGGGAGCGGGGAGGTAAGGCGAGCGGCGGCGCTGGCGTTTATCTGCAAGCCGAAGGGGGCAGAAATCATGTGCGTTTGTTTGTTGTGTCACGTGTGAAAGTTGTTGTTATCTAACGTGGGGCTTCGGTTCTTTTTCCCCATGCCCTACACGGTACTTGTTTTTGTACGATCCCTAGTAGCTAGCTGTATTTATACGAAGACGAATCAGTTTAACGGGAATTATATGATTTTTTTCTGGCCGTGTTTATCATTCGGGGACGTGCGGCAAACGCGTGCCTTAACGGCGATCAGTCATCGTGTTAGCACGCATTTCGGACAGTGCGCTGCCAGATCCCCGGTTCGACCACTGTGATCCTACAGTCATTTTCACCCTGACTGACTATTGCAGCCCTCGTTTAACTGTGGTGATAAAAAAGTGATGCTTCCCGAATTCAGACCGGCAGCATATGTCAGGCCCCTTGGTGCTACGTTACAGCATGGCTTTTGTCTTATTTGTACTGCACGGCCTGCTTTATGGGACGCCCGCTTGACCACTGTATGGTTTTTATGGGAGGGCACAAACATAAACCAGCGAACGCGTTCGATAGGCATCCCACCGATTGCTTTTTTTGTGCGCAAACTGTACTACGGCAGTGCGGGTGTCCGCCGGGTCCTACGCTGCGTCGAGTTCCCGCCGTGCTGCCGGAACCAGGTCACTGATCCGAAGGCGCTTTTCGAGGGTCGCGGGTCACTGTTTATTATCAGTTTTATTCGAAACTGAACGGGATTGATATATATATTTGTATGTTTAACTGTAAATAAGTGAAGTGATACTTTGTGAGCGCAGGTTATTGGTAATGGATACATGTGAATCACATGGTCGTTCTTAACGTTATCTAACACTTATTTTTAAATAATTCACTGTCTGGCACATTATCGATGAAATAACCTATGGAACACGTCAAGATGGCAAGCGCTGCACTGGCATCTGAAGGGGCACCTTTTTTCCCTGAATCGACCAAGTCTCAGTCTGTATCACAGAGACTCCTCTGGATGGACACATAACAAAATAACACATATAAAGTATCAGACATACGAGAAAAGGATAACAGCGGCGTGACCATGGGAAATGTAAGAGATCTGGAGAAAAAAATAATAGCTAAGAGCAGCACTCCAAACACGTTTGAGAAAATGGGGTCAAAGTCACCCAGGTTAGGAAATCGCTCTGTGTGGAAGAATGGGGGAATTTAACAAGCAACTGCACAGAAAGGCAGCTGCTATCAGACCCTAATGGTGGATTTTCGTTTGAACTTTTACTGCTGCATAGAAGTGGTCTTGCCGTTGTCCCTTTTGAAATAGTGTTTAAATTGCTTCACTAAAAAATCCATCTGTAAATGTGTGAAGCTTGAAATTTTAAGGTGTGATTCATTTACTTAGGAACGCAAGAAAAATGTGCAGCATTAGTCATGCCTCATCTTTATTTTTCTTTGCATATCAGCGGTCGTTTGAAAATAGTCTGTATAGCTGTGGCAACACACACCCAGCAACGGGGTCTCGACCCCCGGCCTCCGTTCTTTGTCAGGCTTTTGTAGACGTTCTGCGATGGCTTGCCTTTTTCTCTCCTGCGGTCTGAACACATGCGGTTAAACGGATTGTCGGCTCTGGGTTTCCCACCGTGTGTGACTGTGTGATGGGCTGGCGTCCCGTCCTGGTCCCTCTGCTTCCTGGGACTGGCTTTAAGCTCTCGGTGACACAGACCAACATAGGCGGGCGGTGATGGATAGATTCATGTCAAAGTTGTACTGCCCATTTTTCCCCCTCAGTGCTCATGAGTTTCTGCCCAATGGGTCTTTCTCTTATTTCAGATTATGCCACTTTTAAATCAACCTGTCCCACATTTCTGTCCAGCTCTTCCATTACTTCCTAATGGCACGTAACTGGCAAGTTTGGCATCTAATGAGTGGCCATGTTAAGTTATTAAATACATTTTTAAATGATTTGAAAGCTGTGTGGCAATGGGGAACAAAAAGGAAGGGCAGAGGGCGGCAACCACAGAAGAGGTTGTTTATAAGGCTGATTCGGAGTGGATACTTGTACTGTCGCCTGCTGACCGACCCTTCACTGCTGTGTGTGTTTTGCTCACTTCTGGGAAAATTGGAAACTGATTCAGGAACAGGCTGTAACCCTGATTCCGCCGTGTGAGTTTACGTTTCTCCAGAGCGCGACGGGACCCTTCCCAGATGGATAACAAGACAAACAGTGAGGGGCAGGAAATGACAACGCAGGAGTGTTTTCTTACTTGGCCATTATTCTTGGCATTTATCGTTAATTGCCTTTGGTAAATCCTACTTTCTTATTGGTCCAGAGGTGTCAAGTGGGTATTTTCATTAAAAAATGTATATTTGTGACTTTTTACTCATAAATAAGCAGTCATCATATCAGCATAATGCATTGGAGCAACTCCATACACCAAGTTGTCATTGATTATTTGTCATATAACTGCACACCTTAAAGTGGTTTATTTATATCATGGTCATCCTGTTACTTGTAGTGTAGGAGTTTTTTGGAGCGGTGTGAGACTCAAGGTTTGGAGATCTTGCAGCTGACGGCGGCTGTTTTGGCCAGGTGTTCCCTATTTGGTCATATGGCGAGTGGAGGCGAGTGCAGCCGCCTCCTAAAAAGGCAGCAGGCGGCTTTCTGGAATGCCCTGGGAGCGCCGCGCCCCAATGTGGCCCTCCGCTCAGCCAGGCTGGTGTTCGGGGCTCTGGAGTCCTGATAAGGTCACATTTCGCGGTTTCTCTCGCCTCCTCTGAGCGTGGAGGTCTCCAGATGGTCTGCTCGCTGTTGTGTGTTTTCTGTAGCTCGGAGACCCCTCTGACCCCCGGCAGCGCCCCCCCCCCCCCCCCCCTCCCCCGCACTCAACCCCTCAGGACTATGCGGCATTTTCACGCAAAAGCTGGCATGTGCAGCAAGATCATACCCATCTGAGGCCTGAGGCCTCCTGCTCCGGGACGTCTGCTTGGGCCCTGTGCCCGTCTTCGCGTGTGTGTCAGTGTTTACAGCGAACAGGCTCCCACCCTGCCTGCCGTACCTGGGCCTCTGACGGCCCCCCGTTTCCAGCACGGTGTATTCACCCGCTAATGAACGCTAAAGCTTCCCATAAACGATCAAAGTAGGTCACTCTCGGCGCTAACAGCACCGCGATTAAAATAGCCACACCGGTTGGCTGAAGGACTCATTCGCCTCTCAGAATCGTCCTCTTTCTGCCGGTGGGGGGGCCACCGCACATTATGTCGGTGTCCTCCGACAGCCGTGAGGCTTACGGCGGGACCTCAGCCTGGGGATGGCAGGCTGTGTTGCGTGATGCGTCTGACCGCCGTTGCCGCGCGATGGGATCGGCCGACGCGCCTCCTCTCCGCTGTACTGCCCTGTGGAAACACAAAGTAGGTCTTGCTGCGTTCGGTTTATCTTGCTCCAGTGCATTAAACCTCCGACATCTCAGCTGTCATCCCTGCTAACCATTGTGTTTCCCACCTGCTCCTGGATCCCAGGCTTAAGTTTGCACCCCCCCCCTCTTCAGCCCTCTCTCTAAATACCTGGGGGGTCACAGAGACCCCCCTGTGTCCTGAATGCAGAGACATGCAGCCTGAAGCTTTAGCTATTTGTTAGCCGACCAGAGCCAGTAACTGCATCACGCTACATTATTCAGCACCTTATGGTGCAGAAAAGAGGTTTTATTTTTGCCAATTTGCTGGATATATATATCTGTTCTGTGTGACAGTGTGTGTGTTTGGCTGGTTATGTGTTGGCGTCTTCATGTGTCTGTGGGTATTTGGAACTGCCTGTGTTCTTCTAGCTATGTTCTTCCACATATGTATCGGCCTGTCTGCTTGTAACTGTGAATATTTGCATTAGTGTGCGTCTTTAAGAGTTGTGTGACTATATGTGTCAGGGTCTATGTATGTGTGTCTGTACATAAATATGTTAGACCATACACGTGCTGGTATTCAATGTGGCTGTTTCCGTATCTGTGCGAGTGGCTATATGAGTCTGTGTATGTCTGCACAATAATTGTGTGTGTGTGTGAGCGAGCACAGTGATTTTGTGTGTGTATGTCTGCATAATGATTTGTGAGTGTGTTGGTTTGCATAGACTATGATTGGTCCAGAATGTCCCCAATGTGTGGTAAAACCTGAAACTTTGGGGACATTTTCAGGTTCCCATTCGGATAACCTCAGTTTTATGAAAATCTGTGAATGCAATCAAAAAAGTAAAAATGCCAAAAGTCTTGTATTTGGGTTGG
>JAABNX020000130.1:24853528-24869318 GCA_015163995.2 Mormyrus lacerda
ATGGATGCCCCCCCCCCCCCCGTCATCTCCCCCGGCAACGCTTGACTCACTCACAAAGGGAAAGTCCCAGAAGGCTCCCTCACCCACCTGCATCCAGGGCACAACCCCTGCAGGTGTGACTGAGCAGAGAGAGTAAAGGCCCCCCTGCTGGGGAAGTTGGCCCTCAAGCACCTTCTCACCCCCACTTCATCTCTAAATCCACACCAGCCCTCACATCTATACCCCCACCCCCACCCAGTGAGGCTACAGTAAAGTTACACAAAAGTGGACTGAAGCCAGTGCTTTATGTCACTGACCATGGGTTTAAATTTCAGTCTCTGTTGGGGACTTTCCTGGAGTTTTGTGCCCCCAACCCCCCGCACAGCATGCTCCTTCAAGGTCAAGGATCTGCCTGTTATGTCTCCACTGGGCACCTGAGTCCCTGGGGCTTTAATACTCTATTGTTCCATCTGAAGTTCTCGCATCCAGTCACACTGGCTCAGGAGCAGAGAAGGTTATTAACTACCATCTGCCACCCTCCTTGTGTCCTTAAGATCAAAACAAGCATAAATGTGGAGTTTTCCCTCATGTCATGTAGTCATGCCTCCATAAGGACATTTATTCTGTAAACCGCAGAATCAACCACATGACAGGATATGGCAGACCTTCTGGTAACAATGTTACGTTAATTATGCTTCATGGGGTGATTTGGAAAGTGGAAATGTAGTGGTAAAATCCCCACTCCAATCAGACTTCTATGTTTTTATCCAGGTGTTTAATCTGAATCACTGTGGTACGACATCCAGCTGCTCGATGGAAGTGTCAGCTTCACTGCCAGACGCTGCTCAGAGTTCTCCTTGGAGTTATTGCATCACCCAGCTTCATCATACTTGAACATGTGTGATTTATGTCAAATCGCATTGTGCTTATTTGAGAGCCGACCCATGTACGCATGTTACATGCACCAAGGATGTATTTCTGTGAAGTAACTGGCTTCTTAAGTGGCCAGAAGGGGGCCCCTGCAACATACCAGGTAGTACAGGCTGAATGTGACCCACCAATGGCCTCAATGGTAGGCTGCATTCTACTACTAGCCTCTCAAAACTCCCCGGTGCTTAAGGCAGATGACGCTCCCATGCTTTTTACTGTCTATTTTTGACCCATAATTGATCTTAAATGGTTCTTGTAAGACAGCCGGCAGTTGCTGGCGATGTGGTTTTTGTTGTGGCCCGAGGTCTTTCTCAGATGTGGGGAGCGGACCCTGGAGCAACACTGACAGGCCAAGAGATCAGTCCCAACAAGCACCTGAGGCAAGACAGCCCTCATGTCCAGGGGCTAAATGGCACTGTTGGGGCACCAGCCTACAGTGAAGCATGGATTGGTGAGGGCTCTCACACAATTGGAGTGGGGGTGGCTGTCAGCATATATGACACGCAGTTGGGGGGACAGAATGGTGGTGAAGGTGTGGCTCTACTTCTACAACTGTGGCAAAATGTGGAAAATTTCTCTGACTCAGAGATCACAAAAGGGACTTTCCCATGCTACTACCACATGAAGCTGCTTCCCTTACAACTTTGACAGACAGTCCATCAGAAAACATTGTTGTCTCTTGGAATTTGGAGCTAAGAACTGGTCTTGTGACTGATTATTAAAAGCTATTAGTACTCATCCTCTGACCTGACTTATGGGTGGTCTTATAGCCACAGCGCACACCGCTGAGATTTTTCCGCGAAACTTCCCTTTTATGCTAACAATCAGTCTGGCGTCACCCGCATACCACGATAAATCTCTGCAGCCACACGATGGCGCTAACGAGGGTTTTTTTTTTTTCTTCAATTGTTTCCTAGAATAGCTACTATTAAGTAAGAGGTAAATAATTCCAATATTTTAAAATTTCACAAAAAAATTGCAAACAACAAAGGCTTGATCTAAATTGTGTGGTATTTTCAGCATGGCATATTTCTGAAATCTTTTCTGAATGACATAAATTACTGGAAATGATTATTCCGTTTCCTTGCATCTTCCTTTAAACCATCTTTTGCAGTAAAAGCATAACGTGCACCACGCCTACGTCACCAACACAGCGCTATATATAAACATCAAACTATTCGCAAAACAAACTATTACTGTCACCGGCTCATGTGAGAATAAAAAATTGTGAAACTTGCATACATACATGAAAAACGCATTATGACATTATAGCTATAATATTCATATGTTATTATGTAATCCTTATGCTACTAATAGTGAAGACTTTCTTCGACTTGGCCATTTCAAAGGTGGACTTTTCATCTTAGTTATAAAATACATTTGAAACGTTTAACCGGGTACCTGTACGTCAAAGCGTAAATCCATTTATCTATATAGAAGTCACACTGTTCTTACTTCAAAGTGTATTGGCCAACTGTATTACTGGGTTTTAAGATGCCGCTAGTTTCAGGGTAATGTAGCGGTGCAGGCGCGCGTGTGTCGACTCGCTGTAACTAGCAGCTTGACTCATATCAATTTTGTAGCGAGCTCTCAGAATAAAAATAACTGGCTTGCTTTCAAATGCATACCACTTTGGAAATTAGGTATTTACCCAATCTAAGCACGATTTTACTCGTAACGTTGACGACTTTCAAGACTAGAAGAAATGCCACACAAGCGAGTGCAATCGAAATTAAAAGCGCTGTTTGATCACTAAACATAATTTCATTTTACAACTGCACATACGTTGGGAATCTACAGTACATATATTTAAATATTACACCTTTTGTACCTGCAGAATTATATTGGGTCTGTAATGAGACAATCCTTTAAAATGCTGGAATACACAGCATTGCCGGTCGGCAGGAATAGTACAGCCGAGCAGTAAGGGGTTAAATAACGTTGGTCCAGGGGAAAATATCTCTCCTGCGCCTATAAAAAAGTTGTGTTTTTTGGAGAACAAAGAAATCACGGAGTATAAATACGCAGCAACACATCTCTCAGACACTCCCTGACTGTGAGGCGAGTTGAGCGCAGCCTCCATCCCATCACGCCGGGAGGTGAAATCTGCAGGTCCGACTCTAAGCGAAGGATGATGCTGACTCCTCGGGGGCTGTCCACCGCCGTAGCCTTGCTGCTTATCCTCTTTGCTCATACCCTTCCCGTACCCGAAGGGAAAGCTTCCAACAGGTACAAAGCGGCAGCGGTGAGTGACTTACAATGATGTTTTCTTTAATCTAAAGTACTTTTAAATTGCAATGATGTGATGGTCTTCTAATTCTGTGACTATATGGAGTGTAGTCTCACTCCAGACTTCACTTTTTTGCATTTATTTTGCATTGAATCACTTCACTATATATGGCATCTGCTGGTTACTCCGTCATTATTCATTTCAGCGTTTCGCTGGCTAAGGCAGAATAAACAGTGTATATACACACGTACACCCCTAACCACCATGCTACCCCATGCGGTTTAAAGGACAGTGTCGACCAATAATAATAAACTATCTACTGCCAGTTACTTGCAGCTGTATCACTGGTTCTGTCAGGTCGTGTCTGTGCTAAAAATTGCGTTTATTTTCATAAACAGCACAGCGCAATATCACTTAATGTAGTCAACATGGCTGGAAATACCGAACCTTTCAAATATTTAAAAGAAATGAGCTGTACGCCTATTAATTCAAAATAATGTTGATAAGTGAAAATCTTTAAGTGGTTTTCGAGTATTAAAAAGGAGCACGAACGATTTGTGGACTGAGACCGAGTCCGTAGTGCACTAATACCGACCGGCTGCTTCTCATTCCTGCGGCTCAGATTTTCGTTATTTCTCGATCAATGCAATCGCCTCTTCTGTCCTTTACCTTAGACATTTAAAAAAAAAACATCAAAGACAGCAGACTGAGGCATTCCCATTTTTATTACTTTGTTATGTTGTTTTTTTCCGTGTTTTGTTTTTGTTTTTGCTCTCGAATACTCCCTGCAAAACATTTCTTTGATTACATATAACGTGCAGCCTGTTGTTCAGTAATAAGCTTAAGCTTAAGTGGGCGGTGTGGTATGCAGTCACCGTCTCGAACAATGCCCTGCGGTGTGGGGTCTTGGGGGCCATTAAGAAGTTTTGCAGGTTATCTGTAGTAAATGTTTTTCGATATAACTTCATCTGTTTATTATTTATTATACTCCCCTCTCATTTAAATGTGTCCTACCCTGAAGTGATCCCATAAAAATCGTCATACCACTCTGCTCTTTGCTCTTTCCCAGTTGTTATAGCTATTCATCGCCTCACAAAGGATGTTAACATCCTTTTTTTTTGGGGGGGTGCTCAGGCAGCAGTACTCAGCACGCGCCACGCAGAATTAGCAGCACGAGATAGATTTACAAGTTTTCAGCGGTTTCAGCACATAGGGAGAGACTCGACCCAAAGCACAAAGAAAAGGAGGCGAGCATGTGGATCTGCTTCTGATCTGCCGTGAAAAGGAAACGACAAACACGAGTCCCACAAGCCCCCTGTCCGCGGTGAGATAGCAGCAGGGTTTCCGACAAAAAATATCTAAATGGTGGTACATGACATGTAGGGGAAGCGACTGCTGGCATATAAACACAAAAATTCTTACTTCCCCTCTTCCTCGCCCGTGTGCAGAAGACCAAAGTCCGGCAATGGAGCGGTGCAGTCAATTTGTTCCCCGCCGTTGATAAAAGAGGAAGAAAAAAGATTATGCAGGCAGGGGCAAGTTATCTGGCATCTGCTGATGGTTAACAAACCTCACTGTTTGCTGACACAGGGATATTTGAAAGCGGCAGGATTGCCGGGGACTTCGGGAGCCGTAGACACAGAATAACAGGGACTCCCAGTGATAATTCCTGAATATCATTTTCTTCTCATGTACAACAACTCAAAAATACAATTGCAGAATAGCTTTTAATGAACTTAGATCTCGCTCCACATAGAAATAGAAGGACCCACAAATACATCGCGAACGTGTTTCTGCTTGCTGTTACGCAGATCGATGCAGAACTGCATGATTTATATGTTTCAAAAATCAAAACGATTTCTGTGGTTTAACGCTCAAGTGCAGTTGGGGTAGCCCATATATATCAAAGTCTTTGGTAACCAGTGTAATTAATTAGCAGAGATGAGCAGAGGCAAGTAACCATAAACGCGATCTGAAATATCGGTCTAATTATTGGAAGGCGTGTTTCGTGATTCTGTATTTGAGCAACAAGTTTTTTTTTTTTTTTAATATAAAATACTATGACTCTCTCTCAATGGCATATGACAATATAAATTGTTTTGGATGAAAGTAAAAGCAAGGACGTGTTTGGGAATGAGACTGAGGCGACGATGATGCAGTTACACCGAACACCACTGCGTTTCTTAGGATAAGAATCGATACGACTAAAGCTATTAGCTTTCATGAATTACCGTATGGCTACACGAAAGAATCCAGCCTGCGGAAAACTTTTTAGGCGAACAGCCTTTCAGAAACACTGCCGAAGAAACCCCGAGGTGATCAGGTACTCCCAAACAAGCAGGTACCTGCACTCGTAATTGTAGTTTAGCTTAGCTTCGAGCCCTTTAATGCAACTTGCGGCAAATCAGGAGTAGGCTATGTAACATTCTTGTACAGTTTTTCTTGTACAGTTTTGTTCTTTGATTTTTTTTTGTTCTTGGAAGTTTTTTTAGTTAAACTTTATTACCCCTTTTTCAGGTACGTCAGTGTCATAGGCAGTTCTAGACTTTATTTAGGCTTCTTTAGACTTCAGACCTTATCAAGGTTTCACCCCAGTGTTTTTGTCTCAGCCCATTTAGCTGGTTGACTCATATTGTTGTATAGGTTTCGCACCTTCTGATCTGCAACTGAGCTGGTTGAGGTCTCCACATATTTAGGGGGAGACATGATAATTGGGGGTGGGTGGGGTATTAGCTCCCCCCCCATCCCCCTGTAATTTATACCCATGGAAGTGGGATCTCGTATTTCACCAGGAAGCTAAGGGTCAAGTCCTAGAATTGGATAAATTAGCACTTCAGTCCCTTAAAGCATGTATGGATCCAATGCAGGGGGGGGGCAGACAGTGGGGAGGCTAAGGAGGACACGTCCCCACCAGTTATATGGGGACTTTGAACTATTCCCCCCACTTCAGAGGGAAAAATAATGAGCAAGTCACATACTTAAATAAGCTTGGATATCTACATTATTGCACTGATCAAACTGTGTTGACAATCACAAACTACTCACAGCATGTGATTGCTGCAGGAGGAGTGTTACTCAGACACACGTGCATCCCTGTGCATCCTCTTGCTTACACAAACACACTCCCACTCTCTTCCTTTCCCTTCTTTTGTAGGAAGTCTTACGGCACTTTTCCATCGGCATACAGGGGTCGATCCGGCCGGTTCCGGCTCACTTTGATTTCCCACTGCGGAATGGTCCGGCTCAGTCAAGGCATTACCGTGTCTGGAGACGGACAGTGACATAAAACTGTAGAGATGCTTTACTGCGTACATCATGATTTACTTTAACACGTGTTACTTTCCTAATTTTCTAGCACATCTGTGAGAATCGCTATGTTATGTCAGCATCACATTCTGGTGGAATTAGCATTCGCTTGCATAAATTTGCATTACGAATGCATTTATCTGTTCTATAGCAGGTTGGAAATGTTCAAGTTCTGTGTTATTATAATACATTATGATGTACAATACCACTAATAATGAGTAATATATGCAACAAATATGCAATACAGAAAAATGGAGTCCAGAAAAAAAAAAAAACACCTATCACAGTGTTCTTTCTACAATGCAAGTAGACTTAAGGCTCTTTCACGTCGAGGTTCCGGGACAGAAGTTCCAGTCCCAGCTTACAAATCCCGACCTGGAACTTTTGTAGCTCCTTTTGTGTGTCACTTTCACACCACACAACAGGAACTGGGACCTTTACACTAAATAAGCATGGAAGCCGCAAAAAGTTCATAGGTTAAACTTTACCGGTAATTTCATACAAAACTACACCACCATGTCAAAACAATGGAGGATAAATAAGCCGTTTTGTTATTTAATTGTTAGTTATTGGGGGATCGATCACAATTAAAATGGGACACAGCGTTTTATCTATATTTTACTTATATGACTCATGACATATTCCTGGTTCTTAAATCTGGCCAGCAGACTGCTTTTTAGTTTTACACAGAAAAACTATGTAATGTTATCACATCAATACTTGGCAAGTTTCACTGGCTAGATTAGACATAATTATATTGGTTAGCGATCAAATTTTATGATGCAGAAATATGAAGAAAGCAAAAAATGTATTAACTGATGCATTAAATGTAATTGGGATACAAAGCAAATATCCCATTTGCTCAGTTTTTACTGTGTTACGTCTCCTTTCGCATAGCTTCCAGGTTAGCGCCGGTGCTTATAGTCAACCAATCGGCATGCTGTGGTTCTAAGTGCCTCCCCAGCAACTCGTGTTCCAACGAAAAGTGCCTAGTCTGGAGGAGGTTCTAAAAACAGAGGTCTAGAACTGCCTCTGAGGAACTACAATTGGGAGTTACTGTGATGTGAACACGCGATGTCCCAGGTTTTGGAAAAAGGTTCTGGTTCCAGAAATATGTTCTGGCAGTGTGAAAGCACCATAAAATTTTTACAACCTATGCCAAGCCTTTGTTGAATACATTTATCAACATCACTTCTCCATTATATAAGACAGACCAATTTATGTCACCGCAACAAAGCTAATGACTTCATCTGAGTTTGACCTAATGTGAAACTATGCCTGTTAGAATAAAGCAATAAATCTATGAATGTGTCCTCACAAAACAGGTAACATTACATTACACTAGGGCTCAGTAAATTTAATCACATTGTACACCCTGTAGAGAATGCTATCTGTTGTTTAGGCTGTGGTCCAATAGGCTGTTTGTGGGCGATTAGCAATTCCATACGAGAGAACAAAGTAACAGTGTATGTATATTGGCCAGTGTCAATCAAAATGTTTTGTATATGAAATCATTAGCCCAGATTGTGCCAATGGGCCTTATCAAGCATGACTTTTGCTTAATTTTGTACCCCCCTCCCCCACTTCAAAAATCTCTCATGCACCTATACTGGTCATCCAAGGTAACGTGGGTATTAGTAATGTGAAATACTTCATAGGTGAAGACATCCAATGTAATTGATAACATGACATATGTACCTAGAGGAGGCTAAAACAAGGTGTCTCCTTTCGGTTGTCCAATTAGGCATTCATCAATGCAGACAATTTCTAGTGCGTAACATTCCCCATGGCGACAGTAAACAATGATGTGCAGAGTGAGAGTAGATCTCTCAGTTAACCCGGAAATCCACAGAGCATGTACTTTTTTAATTAGCTTGGAATTGAAAACATACGTGAGAAGGATGTGACTCAGGAATTACATCAGATATACTCTAGTCATGCTCTTCATTATCAGCGCAGAGATGTTTAGGCTCATATGGGCAGCGTTATCGCCTGGAGGTCTGTCACTGGCACGGACACCAAGGCATTTTACAATGCTGGAGCATTTATGGTTTCAGGAATAAGGCTTGGAAAGGACATCAGCCTATTGGTTAATTTCCAGTCCGCCGCCAGTCAACTGGAGTGGAGACCCAAGATACTGGACTAACTGCTGGCTGCGTCATAGTTGGCAGTGATATAATCATTCAAGATCTTGCTATTCATCAGCCCCACTATTGGTCAAGGTGCTTGAAGGTTTACTGGGGCAACCTTTGGTAGAAATGTACGGCTGACAGGAGATAAATCCACATCGTGATGCATCCTCGGCTCTGACTTATCCAAACAAAGGCCAACAGGGGTTATCCTGGTTTTTCTTTTATCTCAGTCAAGCTCTCAGCTGTGATTCTCAGCTCCCCTGTATGTCCGTAAGCGGCAATGCTCTTTCATCAGGCTTGGGCTGAACATTTTCATACTTTGCTTATGATGTGAAATCTGCCATTAAACAGATACTCAACTAAAATAATTTACACCCATCATTTTACTAGAGATTTAGACATTTCTTTATTACTAAAACCCAAATACAATAAAACTGTGATTCAGATGCGGTAAAACTGCTCTCTTTTCTATCTGCTTTTACTTCACCCTTAATCCCTCATTTGTGGATTTTGACAAGGTCACCAATGGCCTCACAAGGTCATGTGGAGGGCAGGTTTGTCTACTTTTGGATTTGACTTATGACCCACCCCTCCAGAGCACCAGCATTCCAGTAGCTTCTCCTTTGCAAACTAGAATGAAACTCCAACTATGCAAAATGTTCACTTGATATATTTACAGAACAATAGATTCCTAAAATCTACGTATTACAGCATGTGCCTGTGGCGAATTTAAGAAATTTAAAAGTAAATGAAATATCGAAATTATGTTACAAAGGAAAGGATGCTTCAAGGACGCACAAGTGGATGTTGTAACCGCTTCCATCACTGACCAAGGGCTGCGGTCAGACGGTCCCGCATGGGGAAATTGTTCACCTTTGTCTTGCATTCATATTGTCAGCTTCACTTGTCAAACTGCAGACGAGTCCCAGCGGATCTAGTTGACCGTTGACAAGAGCAAAAAAGGCCTCTTGCTTTTCAAACACCTTTTCCTGGGGTCCTATTTCTTATTGCCCCCCCCCCCCAGTGCTGAAAATTCAGCACCAGGGCCAAAGTTTAATCCCCTGCATTTGGCATTTGTGAGCATTTGAACTCTCGGCTATAAATTCTGTGACGACCTGCCTTCTGGTCTTAATTTGCTTTGTTGTTTGAGAACCGTCATGCTCCAGACCGCTCTGACTCCAAGCCAGAATCAAAGAAACCGTTGTTTCAAATTGACGGCTAACCGTTTCATTCGGGTCGCCCCTTAGCAGCCCCTAGTTGAGTGTCAGTGTTACTGCACGTGATTTAGATCATCAAAGGGTGAGGTAAGGTAACATTTGAGGTTAGTTGAAGGCTTATGGTATGAATGTAGGTCAATGTTTAGACATGGGGATTTCACTGTGGTTGAGGCTGCATTCCAGGAGGTTTTGTAATCATTTTTAATCGATGATCAATCTGCACCTGGAGCCCTTGGTGTTTTGCATGGTATTTGAGTCCATGCAAGTCAATCCCATGATCTTCAATGCTGGTTACTGTTACAAGTTTGGTTATGCCCCCACAAACCTCAGCCCCATCAGCTCGTGGTTCTCATTTGTAATCTGATCCAATGTTCCATGTGTGAAGTATTAACTCTCACTCCAGCTCAAAATTGTCTGGATTGATAATATACCCGCATGAAGTGGAATTATCCCCCTGCAGGAGCACATAGACACACATTTAAGCAGCATAATTCAAAGTTATGTTGCTTGAAGCGCAAAGGATTTACATGGCAAATTCCGTGTGTATTTTCCTGGCTGGAGGGGGGTCACATCCCAACAGTTGCCTCTATGTTGCGCTGGATTAGATACTGTGAATGTTATATGTTCAGCTTGAAAGCAAATTGCACTAGCTCAAAATAGGTCCGTATGTCTGTGGTCTCGGAGTCCCCGCATCCCAGAAAAGCATCCACCGCGACACACGTGACCCAAACGGTGCTCCCGGCGTCTTCCTCAGATGACGGGGGGGGCTTAGAGTGCTCGTCTCTCGATGAATCAACACAGAGGGTCACAGGGTCTATATTTACACACATACACCCAGACAACTGCTTTTATGGATATTGTTTACCACACGTTGTCACATCTTGGCAGACGCCGTCTTTCTACAAACACAGACTTGTAGACCACAGGAGAACTCTGTGAGGGGGGGGGGCGGCACTTGCAGGAATGTCACAGAGTTTATTTCCGTCCCACAGAAGTGTCACTTCTTAATTAAAGAGTAGGTAGAGAGGCTATGAAAACTACACCGTTCATTCAAGCAAGGTCTATATCAGCACAAATGTCACATAGATGCACTAGAGAGAGAAAACTAAAACACCCCCATAATATGCTGGATACAAACAAAACCTCTTTTGAACTCCAGCTGGTATTAGTGTTTTTCCTTGACTGTGGTTATTGGTAGATTTTACTATAGTAAACTTTTTCAACCACTGTTTAAATGACCTGTTCTGCTCAAATTCTTCTTGTTTGTTCTGTTGTAAAGGACAGATAGGGGTAGATGTGCCCAAAAACATCTGCGTTTGGATAAATATTTCATACCCAAGTACAAAAACATACTGCTATGTCGGGTTTGTTTGTCGCTTCTTAAAGAGACTTAAAATATGGATACACAACACAACAAACAACAGTGTTTTGTATTGTGCAAGCCATAAAAATTGCATCTTAAATTGTTTAGCATTTGTGTATGTATAGTCATACTGGCATATTGGTTTTCCTGAGCACGTATTTTGCACCTTTGATGTATTCTGAGTTATTATTTTACACGGCATTCAGTTCTTTTTGAATATAAACCACAATTTCCAAAGCTGCATTGATATTGCAGCATCGGACCCCTTCAGCCACAGCTTGTGGCGCCTGGTCCAGTCAGACCCCATAAGATGCTGTTTGCTTCTCGCTGCTCCTCAGGAATGGCTGGAGAAGCCCCATCTGTACCCAGACAAAAAGAGGGGACGGCCCTTCCATGCTCAGGACACAGTGAAGGAGGCCTTTGATTTGAAGGGGGTCTCCCCCGGAAATGGCTCCGAACTGTGGAGGCGGCCCCGCTGTGGGGTGCCAGACTACACCGCACGCGAGGTCCTCGGGGCGGCGGAGAAGGCGAGGGCCGACGGGAGGGGACAGCGGCGACGGCAGCGGCGCTTTGTGCTGTTCGGGGGACGCTGGGACAAGACCGACCTCACCTACAAGTAAGGCCTGCGCTCAAAGTTCAAGTCCGGTCATTGTTATCCTGAGTAGGCATGTAAAAGGGAGCCGACATACAAAGCGTGTGTGCTCCTTTGGTTCGGAGCATCCATGAGCTTTTACGTTTATGGAGGGGAGGCCGTCTTCATTAAGATGACACTCCGTGCCTCACCCCCCCACATGGGGTTTGTCTGCCATCTGAAATGCTTTGAGCCCCAGAGCACCCGTCCGCTGTCTGTCATAACGTCTTCCAAGTCATGCATCCATGGTAAATCTGACACGGGCCCCTGAAAGCCAAACAAAGGCAACACCTTCGGGGGGAGGTGGGGGGGAGGTATCTCTCCCTTAAACCTGCTTTTACGGCTTTGTGCTGGAGAGGAAGGCCTGGGGGGGCCTGGTGTCCTTTCTGCTCCGGTTTGTAATGAGGGCTCTTCTCTGGGCCCCTGCTGTCTCTAATAAGACCACGCCAGCGTTGGGGGGTGGCTCTGCCCTGGCACGCCATGCCGGGGGGTGGGGGAACTCAGACAGCGATAGGGTAACCCGGCCCCTTCAAGCTACCTGCCTGGGCTCGCAGGGGGGAGGGGCCCCTGACCTGAGACAAGGACAAAGGGCAGAAATACGGGGCTCCGACGTCCCAGGACCAGCCACGACAAGGGGAGGTGGGACGACTGAAGGTCATGGGGTACAAAAGGGACTAAAACTACTAATAAATAATAATAATATTATATTAATACATTTTTCGTATAAATAAACACATCAAAAATGATAGAAAAAAACAAGCAAAGAATTTACCTTGGAATTAATGGGTTTGCCTGTTTAGTAGAGCTTGCATGTTGCATGTGCTCTGAAACAGAGACCCTGCCTGTACACCCCCATACGGCAGAATGTAAAGGCATCAGGCTTGTTAAATGTTAACATGCTGGCCTGGCAATAAAGCTCCTTATTGTTTTACCCACTGTGTCACTCATGTCAGTTCAGCACACGTTACACCATTTCAATCACCTGTGACCGCAGGTATTAGCAGAGTCCTGACAGGGCTTAAGCAGAGACAGCTGACTATTATTTTGAATAAGCAACCCCCAGCCTGTGCTGCAGAGTTAACTGCCCGTCTCGTGGATGGGGGGGGGGGGCGGCTGGGATTATTATTATGTGGTGCTCAGAGTCTCATACTGAGAAAGCAAGTTGGTGAATGAAAGCAAGGGATTATGGGCCGGCGCAGACTTGTTTGAGTGCTTGGTGGACGTTTGCGTATCTGTGTCCATGGGGACTCTGACCTTTTGGGAACATGGGATTTTCTGAATGCAGTCTTAACAACCTTTCAGTGCTGCCAAAAACCCCCGGAATGAATCGCCTCTCGTGTCAGGTGAAGCACAATTTCAACTGTATGCGTATGCATCACCTCCCAGGATCGTCCGCTTTCCCTGGCAGATGAGTGAGGACAAGGTGCGACGTGTCCTGCAGGAGGCGCTGCGTGTCTGGAGTGACATCACCCCTCTCAACTTCAGAGAGGTCCACGGGGGCCGGACTGACATCATAATCGACTTCACAAGGTCAGAGTGAATGGTGTCATGTGGGAGGTCCGGTGGGCCACCGATTACACGTCTCTGAACCTGTGCATTACACACAACAGAAAACACCTATCAGGCATCTATGAACAAACAAGTCGCACACCTGCAAAACAGCCACTTACACAGAGGCCACCCGACAGAGCCCCATGCACACACGGCCAATCGTGAGCAAAGTAAACAAGGGACTTCATGCTGATTACAATCGTGTAAACTATCCCGTGTCCACAACTTATCATTAGTGCATTAAACAGGCTGTTTACTGGGCCCTAGCCCAACTCACAGACAAGTCTGTTTACATCACTGTGAAGAGCAATAACATGACTCTTAGCAAGCCTTCGTTGTTTACATGCTATTTTTTTACAAATTAAAACGTGCAAACTTATATCAATTGAAATGGCTTGAGGGACAGCATCTGTTGAGGTCGTAGGTTCATCAGAAACGTAAATGACAAAGACTTACTTTCCCCTCACAAAGACTATAATTTCCAGCAGATTGGAATTTGCCTTTGTTTCACGAGGGCGGCTGAGCCCAGCAGATGTCTCTAAACTCATTTGAATGCCTTTCGTTTGATGCAAATGGATTTTCTTTTCGCAGATGACTGATTACGATACTATGCTGCGTAATTACAAGTGCGGCGGCATCAGTCAGCACCTAGAAAGTGTACGTTCAGGCGAAAGGAAAGCCTCAATTTAAACAGGCAACGACAGGAGCAGTTTAAGGATTTAGGAGGGATTAAAAAACATGAGAGGCGGGAGCTTTAGCTGCTGGTTTTGCACAGAAGGGACACTGTTATCCTTAGAGCTAGGTGAGGAGCATTACACTGCAACTCCAAAACGGCAAACTGCAAAAAACGGTCTTGAACCCACAAGGCCAGTCAAACTGCTCATCGCTGTGAAACACTGTGGAATTCTCTGTAATTATAAATGACTGTCCGTCAGAAATGCAGCAGAGTAAATCACTGGGCAGGCAAAGGGGCACAGTATTGATCCCCTAACCCCCCATTTCTGAAGACATTTCTGTCTGTTTCTGATTACTTTGCTCCTTAGAGGGAGGAAAACGACAGGAAAGAGCAATGAAATGAAGGTGTCAACTGAAGGACCTTTTTTTTTTCATTTCTCCGCCAGTCAAGCAGACCACCGGGGTTGTGAACCGGCAAACCCAGAAAGGGCGGAAAGGGGGGGCTTTGTACTTTTAATGAACCACTTTACAGTTCATTACCTCCCTTATCGACCCCTTCACCGCCCCCCCCCCCCACCAATCGGCCTGTTCAGACATTGGCATGTTTCCTGCCGCCGCACCGGCAGTACCGGTTCCGTCCCGGTGGACGGCAGCTTGGCACAGGGAGCCTGATGGATTCCTTCATCCGGGCCAGCCGGCTCACATCGCCAAGCCTGTACAAGCGTCTATCTTTAATACAGAGTATTAAAATGACACAATCTCTTCACTTTCATGATTTTCTGCCTAATTTTGCACTTTTATAAAAATATATACTAGTCAATAATGATAATGAAGAATATCTGTGTAAGTACTTAGGAATTCTTTGGTTTTCATGTATCCCTTCTTGCTCTTTTATGAGTAAAGACTGGGGCCGGAGTATAGGGTCAGTGATCTTTACTGCGTTTTTTGGGGTTAAGGGCGCAGTGGGGGTACACTCTGCCAGACACAGGCACCTTCGCCTGTCTTCACCGTTGCGTATCACGGTTGGCAGTTTGATCGTGGTTGGCATGATTCAGAGACTCTAGAGACTGCAAGCCAAAATTCAATATACTCACGGCCCAAAAGTAAAACTTTTATTCTCTTAAGGCGCTTCCCCGAGTGTTTATCTGTAAAGATATTTCACAGGAGCCATTTGGATTAAGCATTTTATAATAGGATTGGGCGGCAGCGGGAGCACAGCAGGGGCACAGATACCCGGCAGATTCAGGGGCACCAGCACTTTACAGGGGCCCTTTATTATGTAAAATTACACTAACTTTCAGGGCGGTGTCTTTAACCATTATGCCTCCCAGTGTCCGATATGTGCATGTGCATGTTTGTGTGGTACTGAACCAAACGTCCTAACACCATTACTCTGTCTTACTGACAACACACACTTCATTTCTTTCACAAAGCAAGAGAAAAACAGACGCTAGCAGAGGAAGAAAATGATTTTTTTGTGGTTGATTGACAGGTACTGGCATGGAGACAGTCTGCCCTTCGACGGGCCGGGGGGCATCCTGGCCCACGCCTTCTTTCCCAGGACTCACCGCGAGGGCGACATTCACTTCGACTATGACGAGACCTGGACTGTAGGCAACAGCATGGGTGAGAAGGAGAGTGTGGGTGTGTCTGAGTCTGTGTGTCCTGTAAGGATCCATGTGCCTCCCTTATGAGCCTCCCTTATGAGCCTCCCTTATGTGCCTCCCTTATGAGCCTCCCTTCTGTGCCTTCTTTATGTGCCTCCCTTATGTGCCT
>JAABNX020000130.1:24876557-24893276 GCA_015163995.2 Mormyrus lacerda
CCATCCCCTATCCCCCCCCCAAAGCAAAAGCAGAGCCACGGCTTTCCTGCCACTAACATCCACATCTGAGCTGGTGACGTCACTGTGCATGCGCCCAGACAGGGGAACTGCAGCTCATCACTGCATCCTGCATCTGCTAATACCTCGTATGTCATTGACAGACCGAAACATGGATCTTACAGTTAGAGCTTTTCACCACGCAGATCCAGAACCGGTTCCCCGGGGTAGGGGGAGAGCCCAGACTTCGGATAAACGGCGATAAATGGAACCGTGTGGTTCCCAGGCTTCCATCACAGACGGGAAGAGCTGCATGAGCGCTGTGCATTAGCAACAGAGCCCCAGATGCGAGGAAAACGGGTAAAACACAGTCCGGCGAACCGGTGACCCTGATGTGCCTGCAACGTGTGAAAATGCATCCTGCAATGACACCTCGTCTCTCGCTGGGCCTTCCAGAGACTCTCTGTGACGTGGCAACCAACAGGAAAATCAGAGCAAATCCAGGCATTTTAAATAGACTTTATTAAAAAAAAAAAAGGCATTACTCAGTAAACCAGACCATAGCAGTTATACAAAAGGAAACTACGACCTGACAGCCTCCACGCAGAGGCGAGGCGGGACGGCAGACAGGCTCAGAGGAAGGCGGCGGAAAGGGGGCGGGGCGGAGGCGGAGCCTGGTCAGCATGGACGCGGGGGTCCGTCTGCCTCGAGCGGGAACAGGCGAGGCCTTCGGCAGAAACTGGGGCGATGTCTCCGGTGCAGCTTGATGGGCGGCGCCTAGCGAGTGCCTGGGGGCCCCTGGGGGCCGCCTCCAGCACCCCTTAGCAGTCTTTATATACAGTATCGCGCTTTGCTTCCTTTTCACCAGGCTGGCGCCGTGTTCGCGAGACGTCTCATGCGCCTGAAACGAAGAACACGGACACGTCTGAGGAAGCGCAGAACGGCCCGCATCGCAGAGCCCAGAGGTCGAGAGGCCAGCGACGCGACCCCGATTATATGCGCGCCTCACAAAGCACCCGCGCTTGGAGGCAAACGAGTCAATGCCGCTAAACACGCACTACGTCCCTCGAAAGCTGAGCCTGGACCTGTTCAGCCTCATCAGCGAACAGATCAATATTTAAATCGCATGAGGGATTTTTTAGGTACCGAGGGGGTTCTGAGCCTCCATGTGACCCCCTGGGGTGGGATGAAGGGGAAGCAGGACCCACCTAGTGTTCCTATCCTGGTCTCTGATTTTTTTCTCCATCTCGGCGTCCGTCAGCGTCTCCAGCAGGGGGCACCACTGGTCGGCATCTCCTGTATTGCGGATGGCGATCTCCACGGTGGGCAGGGGGTTCTCGCTGCAGGGAAATGACATCATGGCTGAGAAAGATGGCAGGCGTGGGTTTGGGAGGGACGCAAATGGCGGAGGGTGAAAGGGACGTTCATCTTGTTCTACCTCGATCGCTTCAGGACTCGCTTTCGAAACATCGTGATCTGTATCGTTCAGTGGAACGGCTCAGGGGGGGGCGTGCAGTTTCCTGCCTGAGGCCAGCCGGGATCGGGCAGAGCGAGAGGCATCCATCAGTCTCAGCCCGCAGCAGACGTTAACAGCGGGAAGCGTGTCGCTACGCTATGCGCGTTTCAGCACATCTGAAATCGGGTCTCTGGCTCTTTTCACAGGGCACCATTGATGGGTTCGTTCCAAGTGTGGCGTCTACCGTAAAATCCGCAAACAAAGACAATCTGGCCCCAGGGCTGTTTCCAAAATTGCCCCTTTCATGGTCTGACAAGCTGAAGCTGTCATATTCCTGGGGAGGGGGTTGGTTTTATGGATAATTTGAGGGTAATATACTTCAGAACTGCCTTGCAGCTGTAAGGGCATCCAGGGATATGAAAAGGCTGTGAATGAAGCCACTATTACATATTGTTCCTTTTACCCAAGGTTTGGCTTTAATCTCGTTCACAGCTTAAAAATAAAAAATAAACAAAGGCAGTGTGTACATCTAAGCCCAGTGTTTACTCTCAGCTGCATTCAAGGAAGTGCTTTACCGACGAAAATATCCTTTCCACTGACACAAATGCTTAAATAGTCAGGCTAATGTAATAAAGCTAAATATAACAACAAAAAAAAAAAGAACGGAAGGGCTCAAGTTTTGCGAGGGATTCGAAAAAAACACAAGAGTATTGACCTAAATCTGGACCTATTAAAGGGGACAAGCAAAAAAAACAAAGCACATCTGGTCATCAGATTCCCTGTCAACCATCAAGAAATGCCTCAAGACTCATCTGTTCTTTTGGGAAACACTTCAAGTCCTGCAGATCCCTTACCAGGTCTATTGTGTTCCTCAAAAGCGCTTATTGTTGCCCGTTGATTTCAACAGTTGTCTTTTGAGGCTCTTGCTATGTTACCCATTGGAACCAGAACCTAGGCGAGTCGACTGCTCGACAGCCGAATGTTTGTAATGTACATCTGCCAGGCTTGTGCGTCGCTTTGGACACGATCGGCTGCTAAGTAAGTACGTTTTCACCGATCAGGGAGAAGCAGCAAGTCATAGAGGGAGAGTATCGGGCAGTCCGGCACTGGCGGGGGGAGTCCGGGGCTCGAACGAAGGAAGCCAGCAGAAAAACAGACGTGTCTGAGGAGTATAGAACAGCGCAGCACTTCAGAGACCAGAGGGCAAAACAGCTGCTGACAGAGTGAAGGACACAGGCAGGTCAGGCAGGAATCACCAAGCCAATCAGGAGAATCGTAAACTAGTGGAATGGCGGGATTCGTTTTCTTTGCAAAAACAAGGAATTATGTGGAAGCACTTCACACGCGAAACCGGGTAGGGGGGCGGCTGATGAATGTCTTTGAGAGTGGTCCTAAACGCAGCCAGTAAACAGGATGCAGTCCAGAGACCTGCTTCATGAGTCATGGGTTTCTGCCTGAATGGTCACCCCCCCAACTCCAAATGGGGCCAAGACTCTATTGATTTGGGCTTTACAAAAAAATAGGGGGGGGGGGGTGATAGTAAACTAAACCATTATTCCAAAGTCAATTTTATGAGTGTGTGAAAGAAAACTATTAAGACTTTCAATGTTCAATGTAAGCATTATAAACCTATCAAGCCCGACTCTTGGGGACTCCAACACCAAAAAGTGTGGGGATGCAGTGAATGCTCCCTTCCAGTAGGGGGGGCATACCTGAAGGCGTATGTCCTCTGGTGCCAGCTGAGCTGGCCACGAATGCTGTAGGCGATGGTGGTGACGAACTCGCCGCCCAGGCCCAGCTCGGAGCAC
Source organism: Mormyrus lacerda (assembly GCA_015163995.2). Classification (NCBI taxonomy): domain Eukaryota; kingdom Metazoa; phylum Chordata; class Actinopteri; order Osteoglossiformes; family Mormyridae; genus Mormyrus; species Mormyrus lacerda. The sequence goes on from JAABNX020000130.1 coordinate 24,879,819, forward strand.
AGCTTAAGGGCAAATGTCTCCGGAGAGTTGTCCTTCTCAGACATGTCCCACTCGAACTGGTCCACCAGGGAGATGTTCCCCACGTGGATGTTCAGCTGCAGGGAGACCACAGGTGACTTAGGATTCACCAGGTATGACATCCCACTTTGAGAAACTGCTTCTTAAGTCGCTACTCAGTAACCGACTGCATGCTGATATTTGCCAAAATGCACAATAGTAACTTATTCCAAAAGCAGCCCAAGATTCCATGTCCCAAGGTAAGGATTCGTTGATTCCTTCCAAAGAAAACAGTTTATACTCAAGGCAAAGAAAGACATGCCAACTTCAATGACAGCTCTGGAAAACGTCCATCAAAGCGCCTCCCAAATGAGTCCATCCATCCATCCATCCATCCATCCATCCCCCACTTTTCCAGTACAACGAGCATGAAGCCTAATCCAGGCTCACTGCAGGCTCTCACATGTAAAACTCAATCTTCCTACATGACTACGATACATCACAGAAGCATTTTTACCAGGCAAAAGAAATGCCTGGCTTTTCTCTACTGATTGCCTAAGCATTTAGTTCAAAGCAGGAAAACAGAATTAAAATTAGTTGCTTTGATGAGTCGTATTTGAAGTAACTCACAAGCGTCCCCCAACACAACTGATTATGCATTAATCTTCCATGACCACCACTCCAGTACAGTCGCAGTGAGGCTGGAGCCAGTCCCAGGAAGCAGAAGGGACGAGGCAGGGGCTGCCCAGGACCGGAAGGGACAGTCCATCAGAAGGCACACAAGCCACGGACAATTTAGCTAACTGCATGCTTTTGGATTGTGGGTGGAAAGTGGAACACTCTAAAGAGAGCTGCTCAACGCAGGGAGAACAGGCGCACACAGGGCTGGGAACGGGAAGTCAGCCTGCTTTTTTTTTTATATATATATATATATATAAATAAAATCAGCTTCACAGAAGCGCTTTTCCCTCAAGGGTGAGAAGGGCAGTGGGGGGCACTTAAAGCTGCAGTACTGCAGATACAGGTCTGGATACCTTGATGATGACTCTCTGATCCGTCTGCTCATCTAGGATGCTGTCCGTAGGGTAGGACTCGATCTGCTGGCGAATGGCCGACGCGATGGCGGGGACAAAGGTCAAGGGATTCAGGTCTAGGTCGTCGCACAGGATCTCGGCGAACATCTCCGGGGTCATGAGCTTCTCTGAAAGGGGGGGGGGGACACTCAGTGTATCACAACTAAGAGAAGGCGGGGCCAAAGTCCTCTAAAACGAACGCAGGTGGGGTCGCGACCCCGAGCCACCCAGCCGTACCATTCATGTTCCACGTGAAGGCGTCCCTCAGCTTCTGTCCATCGATCTCCATGTCCAGGCGGATGGGGACCAAGACCTCCAGCTGGGTGGCGTTCTCGTGGATGACAGCGGGGTCATGGTCATCGAAGCTAGGGCGAGGAGGAAAACAAGAAATCATGTGTAAACACTCAAGACAGATGATTTCGACATAAAATTTGGAAAGGAGTGATAAAATGAGGGGGAGGGGGCCTGACCTGCCACCCCACTGTTATTTACTCAGATGCTGCATAAGGAATTGCTGAAATTTCCAGAGAATGTTTATGAAACACAAATCTGTTGTGCCCTGGTTGGCTTTGTTCATTGAGATTTACAATTACGGTAAGATGTCATGAGATTTACTATGGTAAACTGGGGGGGGGGGGGGTACAGATGGTCACCGCTGCACCTATGACAGCCAGGAGGACCATGATGTCTTTGCACCTATGACAGCCAGGAGGACCATGATGTCTTTGCACCTATGACAGCCAGGAGGACCAGGTGAAACGCCCTGCAGGCAAGGTGACGACAGACTTCAGTTTCTGCTACAGCTCTAACACCTAAATGGCCTTGGCACCCCCCCCCCCCAAGGCCACAGAGACCACGGGGGCCAGGGACATTTCCCCTTGTTATGACTGACGAACAGCAAGAATTCAATATTCCCAGGAAACACAATCGTGAAGTGGGTTTCCCACAGTAGGAATCTCCAGGGAGCCCAATGCACCCGGCAACCAACAACGCCATCAGAAAAAAATGTTTTGCTCTGACAGGGATTAAAATACGAAAGAAACATGATCGTTACACTTTCAGGCGCAACAATTATTCCCTGATTTTTGCTGCCAGTCACTAAAAGCTGTAGAGCCTTTTGAAACAGACACCTTAGATTACTGTAGAAAGGTCACGTCCTTATGCAGGTACAAAGCTGAGCCAGGACTCGATTATATGTTAGACCATGTGCAGGGGTACAAAAAAAAGATATTACTGCTTAATGATGCCTTCAGTGTCACAGTCTAGAATTCAGTTTCCACAAAATCAACAATGAGGGAAAAAGAAAGAACAGGCCGGGCGCGGGGGCAGACACAGGTGACAGGGCCACGAGAATAACATTCAGAACCACAAGTGGAGATTTTAAAAATCAAGGAGACCGCAGGTATCCCGTCACGGGCATGTGTCGTGGTTACGTTGCAGGTCCTGTCGGGCTCGCCAAGACGAGAAACGGGAGGTCTGCGAGCTTTCCAAGTGGAAGGTCACCGCCAAGAACGCAGCCCGTCAAAAAAGGAGCAGAGTCAGGAAGTGGGGGCTGCTCGTGTTTTCCGTAGGATGCGGAGGAAAAAAAAAACAACAGCTGAGAGCAAGAGGGGAGAGCCAGGGGGAAAATAATCATAAACGAGAAGAGCCCCCACTCATGCAGGGCATGACCTCACAGAGCTGATGGTGTTTACGGATTACAGAGGCAGGCCTGGATTCTTTCTCAACCGCAGGGAAGCAGAAAAGATGCGAGAGGACGCAGGCACAGCCGTAAGGCAAACAGGAGGAACTAGATGGGAAATTTCAGCTGCCCCCCACCCCCACCCCGATGTCCAAAATCAGCCAATATAATGTCAGACCTAGGGGTCTATTTCAGCCTAGAAAAGAACAAGCCGAGCTGAGGATTCAATACGAAGCATCACCCGAGTCTCACCACACAGAAAAGTGGAAAGTCCCATGGGAGGCAGGGACAGAGAGAGACAGGCAAACTCAGCAAGAGGCTTTCTCTCGCTCGCCTGACCACTGGTGGTCTCACCAGAGGGGGAAGGTGCGCTTCTTGTCACGGCCCACGCGGTTGCGGTTGATGGTGGTGGAGCAGGGCACGGCATCCAGGTGGTGCGAGCTGTTGGGAAGTGTGGGGACCCACTGGCTGTTCCGTTTCGCCTTTTGTTCCCTGCGGACAGAGTGGCCCATCAAACACCATCCAAATAAGGGCATCAAATGTAGCAGCCAATCACAAACCCTCTATTCAACCCCTTACTTACATACAGCAGTCCTTCATGCCCACCAATGATTTAGCACACCAAAACCCATCGAGAGAGTAATGGAAGGAGAGGCTCTAAAATTAAAGCACCAGTCACTAGATGTTATATCTGACGCTACCCAACTTTACCATTCCCAAAGCAAAGGCATGGATATTTCACTACTGATTTTCATTGTTTACCTGTTGCTTGTCTACATGGCTTACACTTCCCCAAGATTCTCAATCACCGCACCACTTTCCGGGGCCTTTGAAACACACACCTGAGATAGGCTGGGGGCTCTGTGCTGATGGACACAGCTTTGTACTTCTCATCATTGCCCTCGAAGATCTCCTCCACTTCGGATGCCTTCAGCAGAGTCACACTGGTGGCTAGAGTTGTGTAACCATGATCTAACACAGAGGAAACACTGAAGATACTGCCATCCAGAAGATGAGGCTTCATGGTTATTTGATTAGGTTTGGGAGGAATCATCTGCAGACAGAGAGCCAAATCTCTCACTGCCCCGTGACACCTCAGAAAGGGACAATGACTGGCAGAAAATCTATACTCACCGTGTGACGACGCTACTATTTTCTTTCTTTCCTCCACCGAAGCGAGTCTCCTCCAGAGTGATGGGTACCTTTTGTACAGGGAACCCCTGAACATGCGCAGATAATTTCCTACCTGTCCAGAGGGGAGACAGCAGACATCAGCGGAGCTATGAAACCAGCTGGCGGTGTAATATTAAAGTCATAAAATGTTTCCAGTGGAAGCCGGCTGACTTGTTTATGATTACATGTTATGCCTCAAATTAATCAAAGGCTTTGCAAAAAGAAAAAATAAACTTCTGTCCTCTCAAAGGTACAGCAGGATGATGGAAAATGGTCACCTTTAACAAATCTAAAACATGTGCTCTTAATGTTTTGTGAAGAACAAGTCGTCTATATTTCTCCGTCATGATTAATCGCCCTGACCGTTAACGACCCTTTAATTAAAACCACCGTGACCTCATCTGGTTACTTTTGAGATAAACAGTACACACAACAGTAGTGCTGTCCTTTCAGCGATGGAGCTGCGTTCTCTTTCCTTTCGTTGCTTTTAAGATTATGTCATTTACTTTTTCTTTAATAAAGTGGGAATTTCACTAAAACACGACTGCACACGTAAATATTACAGACGTCAAACACCCACGAGCTGGGTGATCTTACGGTTTCGGTTCAGTTATTCCTATTGGCATTATAATAAAAACATCACATGTCAAATTTAACATGCGTCAAAACATGGTATAATATGACGTTTAAGCCACAATAACAATAAAAAAACAGAAAGGCAACGCGGGCCTGTATCTTGCTGACACTTCGGAAGCAAGAGCAGCAGACTGGCGACAGTACTCTCTGGAGAGAGTAAGATAGTTAATCCAACAGGAGAACTGAAACGGTTCTGGTGCGTATAAATAGGGACCGAGGTCAAACCAGCACACAGTTAGTTCATTCATTCAAAACCAAGCCGTTAACTAACCAGCTAGCTAATCAGCTAGCTGCGAGCCAGATCTCCTGACACAGAACTGTTTCCGAAGCCCGACTAACCAGCTCCACGCGCTCCTGAGATCAAATGAACGCTTTAATCGGGTACATAGTGCAGCAGCATGTATACCTCTGATCCAATCATGTAAAAATCCCCATCTTCTTCTAACTGAAATTTAAGAGGCTTCTGCCCAAAAGTTTTGCTTAGCGCCATCTTGCTGTAAAAAAAGAACCGTTGCGCATGCGCAACGTCCACGGCGCACCCTCTACGTCTGCAGCGTACAAGCAGCGACCGTGTTGCTTGGCATAGCGTTAAAAGCACGTGTCACAACGTATACAGTAACGTCTGAATCCAGTATATCCAGTATAACAGAGGATCGTTTCTTTAACTGTCACTAACAACAGACGGCGCTGCGTGTAAAATAACAATAACTCAAAATAATAGCCCTTGTCCTGAGCAGCAGGGTGTCGTTAAGCCTATTTCAGGTGGGCTTTAGCCTCTTAATAAATGTGTATTTATTGGCTTAAGTCATAAATAGTTTGCCACCCCCCCCCCAATCATAAATAGCTTGCCATTCCCCAGTAAAGTCTCAGCCCCCCTATACATTCTAATTACACCCCTGCTGAGCAGCACTAGGGAGTAGGGGGGCCTCAAGCTTCTGCCATGCAGCAGTACACCCCGACCAGGATGCCAGTACATCGACAGCCTCACATACTATGTTTAATTTACTTTAAGTCCAGAGAAGATACTCATCATTATTTTTTCTTCCCAAAAGTTCTCCTGGCTTTTCGTGATCTCGATATAAGAAAAGCTCAAGATCGTATGAAAATTGACTTGTGATCTGTGCACCACGGCATCAGCACACAAGATGATGCTCTTGAAAAATCTCTGTTTGAACCCTATGACGAAGGTTAATACTCAATCTTACTCAAATTGTATTGGTTCTGACCTTTAACTATCTACAGTAATAGATATATAGTGAGTAGAAATCATTATACTGTGCAGTCTGTGCTTATGTCCTCTCGATTACGGATCAGAAATTAGACTTATTGAACCTTTTCTCATTGGAATGCTCCCTTTTACTGGAAAACTAATTCAATGCTGTGGTTTATTTCTCCTCTATTTCTCAAGTGAGAAATGATTGCATAGCACTGACAGACATCCTGTTGTTTCTGTTTGTGACAGTCCATGATCAAAGTAAAATCAAATGTGTTGGTCCATGATGATGTGTAGCTAACCTAGCTGTTAAACTGTCGTGAGCTCCCTGGTGAAAATAAGTTGTGATCTTGAAATAGTGAAAGTCGTCAGACAACAGTGTGGTACCCTCATGCCTTGCTTCCAGAAAAAAATAACGGAAGATTTTGCCTTCGCTGAACCGTGGGATTTCTGTATGAAGCAAAATTTCACCGTATTCTGATGACAGTTCCTCTAGAAACAATTTGGAATTTCAATGCTGTTTGGCATTTGCCCAAATCGAATTTATTATCTTAACCACAGGCTTCATGACAGGATCAAAGACCCATGACTTTGGCACAGATAGTCTGCTGGTTGATGGTGCATTGATAGTTCAAGAAAATCGGGGGGAATCAGGGATCACTGGGGAAATCAGGCTTTGCTTTGCAGAGGGCAATAAACCCATTCTGTCTTCCTGTCATAGCTGAGCATTCATCTGTTGTCATCTAAACCAGTTTCTTTAATGCCACATTATTCTCAACAAAATAGCTTTACAATATATTGGGGAAGCAATAAAAAAGGCCAATAGGATGTTGGGTTACATCTCTAGGTGTGTGGAGTTTAAGTCAAGGGAGGTGATGCTAAGATTATATAATTCCTTGGTAAGACCCCACCTAGAATATTGTGTGCAGGTTTGGTCACCATACCTTAAAAAGGACATTGCTGCCTTGGAAAGAATGATTCCTGGTTTTAGAGGAATGTCTTATGAGGAGAGGTTAGCTGAGCTGAATCTGTTCAGCCTCGAGCAAAGGAGACTGAGGGGGGACATGATCCAGGTATATAAGATTCTAACAGGTCTGGATGCTGTTCAGCCAAATAGTTACTTCGATATTAGTTTAAATTCTAGAAGTCGTGGCCATAGGTCGAAATTAGCAGGAGGACATTTGGATTTGAAAAAGCATGTCTTTATACAGCAGTGTAGCGCAAGCTAAAACCCTGGGTTCCTTTAAATCAGAGCTAGATAAGATTTTAACAACTCTGATTGCAACTCTGTTGCAGCTGGAGATTTTTTCATGACTGCAGCCTTTCCAATCCAGATTTCAGTTTGCTCACCTTCATAGAGCACAGACAACTGCCACCTGGGAAATCATGCTCAAAATTCTTGTGAACTGTGGTAAACTTACGTTCCACATTGCATCCTTTCCCAAATGCAACACTCACTCCACATATTAGACACACACACTTTAACATTTGTGAATAAATATTTGTTCTCCCACTCTTGATGAAAAAAATATGTTTTCTGTTGTTTCTTTGACAGGCCAGTTTCAGTACTCATGATTAGACTTACCAATAGTTGGCCTTCAATAGGCCTGTTTCAGTAGTTAAAAGACAAGAATTTTTTTGTGGCTATTGTAAGGCTGTGGAGAAACAATTATTTACATTTACATTTACAGCATTTGGCAGACACCCTTAGCCAGAGCGACTTACATAAGTGCTTTAAGACTCTGCTATGATTTTTTCCCCGATACTAGCTCAGTAAAACCAAGGCTATGAATACAAGCGATCTAATACTCTGTTGGGAAAGTACAGATTTTTTTTTTTTTTTTTTTTTTGAAAAGAGCTCAGAGTTTAATACCAGAAGTGGTAATTCAGGTATTTCTGGAAAAGGTGTGTTTTAAGTCGTTTTTTGAAGACATTCAGTGACTCAGCTGTTCGGACATTTATCAATTATTAATCAGAGGTGCCAGATTGCAATTACAATTAGATATTAAAACATATCCAATCGTAATTTGTAAACGCATCATCTAATCAAATTTATCTTTATGTATAAACATGCCAAATCTGCCAACACAATTAACGTAAATGATGTGAATGATTTTTCAGCCAATGAATATTAGCTGTAATTGTATAATTTCAGGAAACTGGTCCCCATAAGGGAAAAAAGTGTATTCATCACGTTGTGGGGACATTGTGTCCCCATAAGGTAAGGTAAACCCGCTCACACACATACATGTGCACACACGCACATACACACACCCTTGAAAACCAGAAAGGTAAACCATTCCTTTGAGTGGAAATCTGACAGTAACAAACACACAACACGCTGTATAAGACCAGGTTTGACAACGCAGTATTATTTTAACCTCTAAATTCTACAGTTAATCTGTGTTTAGTCCTAATCATCAACAGCAATTACTTCATAGTTTAAAAATAGTTTCCACTCTATAGAATATTACAATTGAAATTTAAGATGCATCTTTATCTTAATGGTAAAAAAAACATCCACCTATTTAGCCATTTCTTGTAACCGCCTGTCCTATTGGGGGGTGCAGGGTCTCCAGAGCCTTATCTTGGAGTCTATGGGCACAAGGCAGAAAACGAACCAGGATGGGGTGCCAAGCCATCACGGAATAAAAATAACAATGTAATGATAATAGACAATACACCCTATAGATTTTAGATAATGAAGAAGTTAATCACAGTTGGGACAAAATTCGTTTGCCAAAAAGTCACTGTGTAATTTTTTTTATGTCATATAGCCAGCCATATGTTATCTGGATAAGGCAAAGGGAAATTGAAATCTTTGCCTACTACAATAAAAAAAAACCATAGACTTGCACATAGTACACAAGATTAAAGTTTGGATAATATCCCACCCTCAAGATTAATGACAGAAACATCTGGAAAACCTTTTTATCATCAAATTCTTTCACTGGTTGCCTTTATTTGCGTTTCCTTAAATATACTTTCATTAAAGAGTACAGTAGAAGGCTAGAAATACATGTAAACAGGGAAATTGTGTTTTCTTCCCAGAATAAACTCGGTTTAATGAAAGCGCGGACAGAGGCTGCGTACAACTGAGGGCACGCAGCCAGGAGTCAGAGGCAGATGGCGGGGGATGGAAGAGGGGGGGCCTAATTGTGAGAAACAGACCTGTTACATGCTCCTTACCCCCCCCCCCCTTCCCGCCATGGCGCCAAGAGTCTGTGTCTCAGCTGAAAAGGGTGCTGGAGTTATCATTCAAGTGGAGCCAGGGGACGGATCTAAGCTGAGCAGGGATGCGGGAGCCATGGCAACTGGGCAACGCATCACCCACAACGTGACCCTGAGAATGACAGGGCCAAGAATGATGGGGCAAATGCACCCCTACTCCCAGTGAGGCCCTTCACCTTGCTAACATAATATGTGCGTGAGAAGCCACATCTCTATGCACAAAGCAACTTTAATCTCCTCATACTTTTCTACCCATGAGGCAAAAAAGAGGACTGAACCCATCCTGGCTCTTTTTATTCTGTGGGCAGCATGTGGCTTAGTGGGCCTGCGATCAGATGGGTGCTGGTTCAAGCCTGGCCTCAGCACATCTGTGGGCCTTTGAGCCTTTAGGTTGATGGTGTGTGTGTGTGTGTGTGTATACATTTTTGTAATTATTACTTTGTGGGGACCAGATTTCCCCATAATGTGACAAAAAACTGTAACTTTTTTACTTTGGGGACATCTTTTTCAGGCCCCACAAGGATAACTTCAGTTCCATAAATATCTGTAAATGAAAACTGAAATAGCCAACAGTCTGTATGTTGCTTGGTTACTTGTGCTTAAAGGTAGGGCTGGGTAGGGGCTGAGGTCGTCATACTGTATTTGGGATTAGGATTACGACCATAGAAATGAATGGAGACTCCCCATAGAGATATGAATACATGGACTGTGCGTTTGTGTGTCCTATATGAGTTTATTCCCAGTTTTTTCCTTCATACTAAAATCAAGTGTTTGTGCCAATTACAGTCTAAAAATTGCCCATAGTCCTCTCTTCTGAAAGTAGCAAGCAGCAATTTTAATAAATATTGTAAAAGGAAAATAACAGAGAACAACTAAATAAATAATGCAGTTTTTTTGTTTTATCTTTCCAGTCTGAAAGGAGGTATTTGGTGTTGTCAGTCTTAGTATACTATATTTTTGTAGTAACGACGTAAGCAGGTGACAGTTCAGTGTCAGTGAATGCAGCCAATCTCTTAGCCCATTTCGTCACTCCCTCATTACATATTTTTTCCACGCAAATTTATTTTTCCCGTTTTATTCCCATGATGTTTCGGGAAAAAAAAACTAAGCAGAGTTCTTAATAAGATATCCCATGATTTGCTTGCTCTTTGGAAAATTGCAACTACAGCTTTCATTGTTTTTAATAAAACGGTTTTGAAAGGCAAAGTCACAGTTGTACATTTTGCAGTGAGCAAACTGAGCTATTACAACCTTTTGCAGTTATACAGCAATGCAATGTTTCAGAACGGAATGAGCCCACATCCATCTTGCTAGCTGGACCTACGCAGGTTTGTGGGCACCACAAAGGGAATAAGCATATCCCAGGATGGGGTCCAACACAGGACGGGGGCACACACCCCTACGGATAATGTGGCAAGACTGATTCACCTTAGTATGTTAGGGGAAAACCGGTGAACCCCAAGTAATTGCCATGACAAGATGGAGCAAAAGGCAAACTCCACACATAGATCCAGGACAGAGACTCGAACCCTCGTCCCAGAGGTGTGAAAGAACAACAGTAACCACTATGCTCCCATGTCACCCGACATGCATCCATCAATCCAGCCAAAAGTCCATTTTAAGTAGCCATACTTTCACTATACTATGAGTTTGACTGCTCTACCTGCCCTTAAGGATTTAAAATTCAGCAATTTGTTTTAAGTGAACACAAGAAAGAAGCTAGTCGGTTTACTCATCATTTATAATTACTCTAACTAATTCGAGACTAAAATATGTGCATCGTTTTGTCTTTTTATCACTTTTTTGGGAGTACAGTGCCATGTCATAAGATTAATTAATACTAGAGCAACAACAAATGAATTGCGTAAATAAAAGGTAATCGTAGAAAACCCATTTTAATGCTGTGAAGATGCACTGCAGATGCATTTCAGGTCCTATGACTCCACCAGGTGGTGAGTTAAAAAACTGCAGCAAGTTACTCGTATGACCTTGGTCAGCCCACATCCAGCACGGGAGCATCTAAATCAATTATTCTGTAGTTATACACATTCAAACCTAATTCACACTGTATAAAAACTAATTAATTTCGTGTCTGGTTGCATATAAGCGTGCTTTCACGTCAGCGTTTGATCTCTAACGTCATCTGCTGGTCACATACCAAAAAAAAAAAAAAACCCTCTATTTTTGGATTTCTCAAAGCACATTAAATTAGCACAAGCTTCACGAGGGACCAACACATTTTTTTGAGATTTAACATAATTCTAAACAAATCTTAACTTACAATGCCTGGTTTAAGATGGAGAAGAATGGTAGGAATGTGAGGGTGCAATCATTACTCGCACAAGCAGGCAGGCTTCCTTGCAGCACACTGTAGGCATTTATTTAGATGATTCTTCTCTTCAGCTTTATAAACAGCACTTAGGAATGAAAGGGGTAACAAATGAATCCATTATACAAAAGGCTAAACTAACATGGAGAGCAAAAAAGCAGGCGGAATCCCCGAAACGAGTGGACCTACAATGACCATGTTATAAACTTTGTATATATATGTACATATTTTATATATATTAATTTATAATTACATAAGAAAGAAAAATATACAATGTTACACAAAACACTATGTACAAATCAATAAATAAAGCAAGGACACACACAAAAAAAGAAGTTATAAAGAACTTTTTTTGTTTTCCTGTAGAAAAAAAATACAAAAAGAACGCAAAACAAAAAAGACTGTAGTTTGTTAGAAAACTCTTTGTTTCTCTTTTTTGAACAGAAGAAAAATGGCAGCAGACTCTGGGCGGCCTTTAGAAACAGAGGGGGACTTTGTCCGATTCGGCTGGCAGACAGGCGATGAGCAAGATGCCATTGGGAGGTGTAGAGGTAAATCAGTACCCATGTTCCACAACAGGTCTTTGGCAAAGGTTTAGGTCTCTCACCCCCCCCCCCCCTCCCCCCCAATAACCCATACACAAACACACAGTACCTCCAACAGACATACATGCAGTTCCCAACGACACCAATCCCAAATTGGCCAATCCCAGACTTCCCTCCAAGCAAGCTGATTGGCTCCCTCGCCCGAGATTGACATTAGAGAGGAAGCTGCAGCCAATCGAATAACTACAAATAAGCCGAATCTGCAGTTACACACTGAACAAATTTCACTCAACAGAAGTCCAGGATGATGGGTGATCTTTAGTCCTTAATGACACACCACAATGCTGCCTAAAACTCCACAATGAGGCACCATGGCTATCGCCGCATTATGATGGAACAAATTTTGAGAACCAACCATGCAGGGGTTTCCCGTTTCAATTAGGTACCAAGCTGTTTGGCGCCACCTTTAGGCCTGGAATAAAATTCAACACTGTCTGTGGAACTGTGGGCAGCCAACATTATGTGTTCTGTCACGTGGCTGAGTGCTGAGGGACAAGACAGTATCATAGTCTCTTGGAAATCCAGAATTATTTGATATGTATGTCAGTGGTTACACAGAGCTCATCTTTCATACACTCTAGGATACAGAATTACCTGATTGGTCCCATTTTTCATAACAATGCTGTATACCGATATTAAACCCAAAAGCAACGTCTGCTTGAGGTAATAACTATCCAACACAAGTTTGATTTACTCACAGACACAGGATTTCAGCCAATTAAATCTAATTTCATGCTAATCAATATGGCCACTCGACATGAATAAATGTAAGTGTTATTATTGTTCATTTGTACATTCTTTATTCATTTCTACTGGCACGCGTGGATCAGACTGGCCGTCTGAGTTTGTCTGTTCCTGTTAAACGGAAACACTTTTTCACTCCTTTGCTTCATCTCACCCTCAGTTCTTTCACCTTTTCACGTGCACAATACCAATCTCTAGCAGAGACGCTGTCTCACACACAATCCCATAAACCCCTCTCCCTTCCTCACTTTCTGCCACTTCACTCAGAATATTCCGCTCCGATTCATTCCCTGTTTGGGTTTATTTACTTGTGGAATTAAATAATGAACGGTGTCGTTTGTGTGTGTTGGATCTCATCACGTTTCTCTCCCATGGGAGGGGCATCCTGGGCCAGGAGCCAATCACAGTGTCCGTACAAGCCAGGGGGCGGAGTAAACTGTCAGGCGTGTCCTTCCACCTGCTATAAGAAGGAGCTCCAAGTCTGCATGTAGTGAAACCTGACACCTAAAAACCCATCGTACGCTTCGTGAATCGGTGTTGCTCTACGTCAGGCTTGTGGTCGGTTGAGGAGGGGGGTGCTCTCTCTGTCTAAGCCTGGTGCGCTCATTGGATGGGCTGAGGGTCCATCAAACGGTTTCGGGGATCCCTGACAAACACCCGCTTCCTCTTGCCACAAAATGGCTCTATGGCAACAAAGCCGGGTAAAACCGTCATCATTGGACCCTGCAGGATCCCTGATGATGAGAGAGTCCACCCGTCTCTGTGGATCAGGGGGG
>JAABNX020000130.1:24916126-24932901 GCA_015163995.2 Mormyrus lacerda
CCCCCCCCCCCCCCCGTAAGGCAATGCTACCAATTCTGAAATGCGATGAACCTTCTGTCGTAAAGTTTCAAAAGGACCATAAAACTCTTTTGTTATTTCGAGGCCGATTGCGTCAAGATCTACAGCACAGAAAGGGAGGGAGGGGCCTTTCTTCCACAGCAGCGAATTCTCAGATGTTCGACTAGCATTCTGTGACATTTATTAATATCTAGATCACTTTACACGCAATCATGATAGTGCACTACAGGCGGTTCCACTTTTTTTTTTACAGAGAATGGCTGACTTAAGGAAACAAGGATTCGCTCGTACTGCATCATCAACCAGCTGTCTGCCTCAGCAACATCTCCATGGCAACAACATGCCACCCAGAAGATGCTGCCCTAAAGACCAGACCTTTAGTGAGTAACGAACCCGCCATCCCCCAATGGGCGGGGAGATGGAATCAGGTTTGTTTCTGCAAGCCAGACAAGCTCTGCAAAGGAAGGAGCTGCTCCCTCCTACCCGAAACTCTATCTGTCAGCGCCCCTCCAAACAGTCAGTCATATGAAGGCTCTGACCACTTCAGAAATCATTTTTATTGGTGACCTCCAGATGCAGACATCCCATTCTCTAAAAAGGTATCTGAGTACCATCTTCTGCCTCTGACTCGAGACTGGATTCTGGGAAAGAGTGACCTCATGTCAGCCAGAAAAAAAAAACCAAAACAAACATGTTGCAAGCAGAATAGCTGAGAAACAAGCTTTAAAAAAAAACAGTAGTGTGTTTTTGTGGCAACTGATTAACACAGTTAGGCAATAAAGCCATAAAGTAGGATTGACCTCGCACGCATCTGCAGGTCCCTCAAAGTGTCTCACCGGCCTGCAAAATTTTCTTTCATTTTTCACGTAGCTGCTTTTCCTGGAACAGCAAAGAGTTTCTCATCATCAAATCCAGCTGTGTGCATAACCACCCCATCACCCACATTGGAAACAAAGGAGCTGACGGCAAATGAGAAATCAAGAATAATAAATGTCACGGAACTGGGATCCCATGGAAGTAAACAGCTGCGACCTTAACGAATTAACCAACGGCAACAAACAGTCTAGGCCACACCCAAGTGGGTGGAGCTCCCTCTGGGAGCATAATGTCACCTGGGCTCCTGATTCCGCATCCCTCGCCCAGCCTCTCCTGTCTCTGATGAACCCCATACCCCTTCTCACGTCAACATGTGCTGGACAGCTCTCTCTGGAATCTATTGCTCAGCTTCTCTCGATTATCACTGTCCCGTTGGCTTTGCTGAAAGAAATTTACCGTCCTGTGCCAGGAATTGCATCTGTAAATTTCATGTTAATTAGTCAAAGGTGCAACAGCAGGGTTCCTCGGATCAGAGCCAGAGCACCATGCTGCGCGCTGCCCCGTGAGTCACTGGGGTTTCGGATCAGCCCTCACAGCATAAAAAGGCGAGACGTAGGCTGGAGCAGTGAATACTCTGCATGCAGGTTTTAACGTACACACAGAGTCAGACCGTCCACCTGTACACAAGACCCCAAGGAGGGGAGGGGGTCAACCTCCCATTTTAGGAGCAAACAAATTAAAAAAGACCCTGATCCGGATCTGAAACACCATCGTGGGTCCAGGCCATGCATCTGCACAAACACCAGGAGACACATTCCTGCTTCTGGTCTTCTCATCTTCCCAGAACTTTCTTCTTCAAACTCGCTGTCTTAATTTAGCCCGTTTTCCCCCTGCAGGACCTTCCTCTCCTTCTCTCAGATCTTTGAGATCATCACATCTCCTCAAGCAGTACTTAAACGTCTTGACACACCCCTGCCGGTTTTAACAACGATTTGAGATGCGGCGGAAATGAAGATCTCGTCCTGAGCCACGTAGTGAGGCTTGAGAGGGGGGGGGGGGGTCACTTCAAGTGGGTTTTAAAAGTTTTCACATACGGCTGACTGGTGGTGGAGGGAAAATCCAACAAGAAAGAGGAAGGCCGTCAAGAGAAAGTGGCAAAAGAACATTTACAGCTGTCGTTACCGCCAATTACAGTGACCCGAGGAAGCTTCAAAGGCCCCTCAGTCTCTAATCAAACCCCTGAAGCTGAGGGGGGGTTTTATGCCTCTAAAGTCGGCAGCAGGATCCAAACATAGGCATTCGGTGACCATGACGATGAGTCACGGTGAGCCACCGACAGGATGACTCATGGAGGCAGAGGGGAGCGGAGCGGAGCGAGGGCCAGCGCCGGGATGCAAAGTTTCTCTCTCTCTGCTGGGGAGTTTTCAAAGCTACAGCCTCGCCAAAGGGGGGAGGAGAGCAGGAGGTATAGAGTTACGGGCCTCTTTGTCATTCCCAGTTAATGCCCCCGCCCCACCCCCAACAAACCCTGGCTAAGAAAAAGGGGGTGGGAGTAGAGGGGCTGTCCTTCCTCCCATGTTGCGTTTTGAAAGGGGGAGGATTTGGAGAACAGACTGTTTTTCCAGTCCTCCCTCTGTTACACTCACAACACACCGTCTGCTTCACCCAGTCAGTGGCCCAGCCAGGAATCCCAAAGAATAATACGTCCATCCCGAAGCACAACACGAGCCTGACGGGAGAGCAGGGCTGCTGGGGCTGGTGAGGGGGCGGGATGGGGGGCAGCTCTGTTTGGTGAGATGTGCAGGGGGGCCGCTGTCTGTGCCACATGCAGGATCACAGCCAGGGAGCAGTGCATGCTGGGATGTCTCTCTCATCTCTCCCCTTTTCTTTCTTTCTTTCTTTCTTTCTTTCTTTCATCCTTCTGCTCAGTTCCCTTCCTTGCCTCTCATTCTCTCCGTCTCTCTTTCTCTCTGCTCATTTTTCTATCTGCTCACTCGCAGAGCGGGGAAAAAGACAACAATTAATCTTTCTTTACTCCCTTTTGTAATTTTTGTTCTGCAAATGTCAGCAAATCCTTCCCGTCTTCTGCCTGTTTTGCCTTTAATGTCCCTTTTCTTTCCTCCCCAGTGTATTGTGACTTTTTGCCTTTATATCCAATCCCTTTAACCCATATTCCTTTTTGGTTTTCAGTCAGATGAAAGAGAACATTGCATGAGGACCCTCCCCAACCCAGAGGTTCATTATATTGCAGACAGAGATTCCCCTGGATCCACGTCACTGCAGTCGAGTTTACATCCCCCTATCAGTCCACTGGGCTTAATAAATGCACACAGAGGATGTCAATTCACAAGCAGATTAATGCACCCCAGCCACAGTTGCCGTTCACAGTCCAGCAAGAACAGAATCCAAAGTCAAATAAATGACATCATCTACTGCAGAACTGATATCATCTTCCCTCATTCTCTCTATTTATCTAGGCGAAAATGACAAGTGAGGGAGGATGGAGGATATTAAAAACACACACACACACACACACACACACACACAAAAGCACAGGTTTGTAATTATATCTTTGTGGGGACTCTCCATTCATTTCTATGGGGAAAACTCTAATCCCATCATGACGACCTTAACCCCCACCCAGCCCTGACCTAAACCATAAGTAACCAAAGAAAATACAAGACTTTTGGAATTTTTAATTTTCTGATTGCATCCACAGAGATTTGGAGGGACCTGAAAAATGGGTCCCACAACATTAAAAAACAGGTTTTTTTCACATTCTGGGGAAGATTTGGTCCCCACAATGTAATATAAACATATTCCACATACACACACACTCATTCTCCAGCTGCCCAGGTCAGACGGCATGATGAACATGTATTACTGATAGTATCAAATACCACAGTAGAGTATATGTGTGTGCGTGTGCGTGCGTGCGTGTGTGTGTGCGTGTGCGTGCGTGCGTGTGTGTGTGCGTGCGTGTGCGTGTGTGTGCGTCCGTTCGCCTCACACCCTTCACTTCCTTTCCCAGTGACCCTGTGCTGGATAAGCAGCTACGAAAGTCAAATGGATGGAAAAAGGAAAGGAGACCAGTAAAACCAGTAAGTCCCACTCCGGCTCCAAAAAGTAACAGTTTCGGGCCCCTTTCAGGACAAATCTCGCTCGAAAGGCATCTATGATAAATGACTGAAAAGACAAGCCCCCACCCCCCCCCACTTACAGTGTTTATCCTGCCACTATTCAGCTAGAGCTGGAACGTGGGACCCACCGTCTCATTTCCAGGGGTATAGGGCTGACCTCTGACACTCCTTTAGCTTTTATATTTTCTGTGGGGAGGGGTGCATGAGGCAGACATGATGGAAACTCGTAGATGTCTTCCCGTCCAGCCATATGGCAGCCAGCATTTGAGGGGCATCGGCAAAGAGACGCAGAGATACAAGCCCCGCAGACAAAGTGAGTGGAGCGGTGGGGGAGGGAGGGGGGGGGGATGATAAACCTCAATTAGCTAATTGGATTATGGAGGAGAGGATTATATCTGGCTAAGCCCTAGACTAGCGTGCACAGTTAGAGTCACGTTTCACCAGGCTGTCTGCCGCATAAGTGACATGCTGTTAGGTAGGCTCTCATTATCTAAGCTGCGGTGCTGCCACGTAGCCGGAGAGATTTAAAACATGGGGCCATCGTTTTCGAAAAGCCACTCTGAACAATTTTTATTTGTAAGGGGTTACATCATTACCTGTGTATCAAGGTTTCCTATCTAATCACCTTACAACACAGGTAACATGCAGCATTACTGACACGCTGTTCACTGATATGAAGTGTTTATAGTGGTGATCTGTTAGAAATCGCTCCTGCGGGAGGGTGTGCCCCTTCCCCATCCACAGAGCTGCCGTAAAGGATATGGGCAGGAAGAGGCAGGCACTGATGCAAAATTCACACGACGTGACTTTAGAAGTCATCAGATCGCCGTACCGTTCACACTACACAGCATGTCATCTTGCAATCAGGAATCATGAAGTCCCTGCAGTTAATGATTGCACAATGATAGGGGGTCACACACTACAAAATCCCGACAAGTCTGTCTGGTTTTCAAACTACGTTACGTCATGAAAACACACGCAAGAAATGACACGTGACAGTGACAATCCTCTGATTCGTGTCAATGCACTACAAATTGTTAAAACACTTAAATTAAACAACAATATATGATCTACATTTACAAATTATTACATTACATGCAGACATTACTACATACCTCTGGTCTTCTATGTATATATTTAAAGCCAGAAATAACCGTACCTGTAAACTTTTATTGAATAACCCTTCCCTGAACACTAAGAACAGTTTAAAAACAAATGAAACCTTTTACACATTATTAAACACCGTTCCGGGGGTTTTCCCTCATGCCATGTCCTGCGCTCTCATTGGCTGAGATTCGTTGCATTCATTATCAGTTGCAACCGGGTCACGACACTTTTCACACTACAGGAGGATTTGGAAGCTGCCGACAGATCCAGATATTTAGCTTTCTAGATATCTGCCAGGTGTCTGCGACGCATAAGCAACCCTGTTTGGTCGCACCTATGAGCAGTTTACAAATAGCGATCCAGCGATGATTTGCCAGCGCTGGGGCTTTGGTGTGGAGATAGGCGACATTCCGCAGACAGATACTGCTGGGTTACCTGCATGCCAGTGACCTTTCCGCCCTTCTCTCGTGGCTAGAGGCCACACGACAGGGACACAGAGCAGGAAATGGGTTTGTCACTGCTGCTGAGGGTGCCCACCGTGCCCAACGAGGGCCACGGGTTCCGGGCGGGGGCGGAACACACACAATTCACAACAAAGACTGAGTGCATGGTGGCGGCGCCAACGGCAACCTAAAGGAAGCAATCAGGTCTGTGCAATCAGTAGCTCTGAGGTCGGCTTGGAAAAGGAAGCCTTAGAAAGAGAGTCAGCCCCGTACAGCCGGTCACACTCATACCTCACGTCGCTTGCATCAGGGCCCATCGCTCCAAGTCAGTGTTTCCAACGAGGGGGAAAAAAAATAATAATAATCCCATTTTCCAAACAGCTGAGCGGACCTGTTTTCCAAATCAAAATGAGAAAAAAAATGGAATGGAAGAATGTGAAGTTAGAGACGAGGGACTGGGCCTCCGGGGGGGGGGCAGGCAGACAGGACCCCCAGAAATAGGGGGGCTGCAGTTCCTCAAGATACGCAAAGAATCGGAGGCTGTCCGATACGGTCAATGGCCACTCCTGTGGGCTTCCTGGGTGGGGGAACTATTCTTGGTGCCCCTCCTGAGGGATCGGGCCATTCAGAAAACCCCCCCCCCAGCCGCGTCCCACCATGTCGCGAAGCTAGGATTCACTTCCCTGCACGCGGAGCAATGGACTGAAATTATGGAGACGCCCGTATCTGACTGACCGCCAGCCTGCAAGACAATGGGAGACTGTGGCCTGTTATTAATAAAAACCACGCAGAGGATCCATAGGCTGCACCAGCCATCGATAGCAGGGAAGCGGAGAGAAGACAGTGGCCACGCGACAAGCAAAGAGAGACCCCACCCAGAGCATCTGTAACGAGACGGTGTGCTCAGACAAAGACACGAGGCTGCACAGGACCAAATCACGTCAGCTGAAGGTGTACGCCCTGCAAGATAAATGAACTGAAATACAATGAATTTCTAACTAGGAGCATCAGCTTCGTCCTTCAGACTATCGCGTCAACGGCAAGATCAGAGGAGACACAAAGCCACGCCCATCTGAGGCTACGGAGGTTTATACAAAAGCCCTGGTCTGAACATCTACCCCAGAGACCCTATCTACACCAGCTCCACTGAATCATTTATCAACCACCCCCTCCCAACCCAGGTCTGACTTCAGATCTTATCACAGCAGAGAAAGGTGCCGTTTAATCGCCACGCACAGAGCTGCAAGTGCAAACACAATGTCCACAGAGAGAGACAGGTATGGAACGGAAACAACTGTCCAAATCTGATTAGCTCGACTAGTGCGTCTTGTGTTATTTGGAACAAAGTGGACCGGATAGGAACCAGCGAGTGGACTGGCGCGGACAAAGGGCGTGGCCAGTCAAACCACGCCCCTCCAGTCGCGCGCCCCGTGATGCTGTCGCCCTGCACACATACACTGACTGTCTCTTTTTTATTCAATTACCAAGAACGGATTTCTCCCGTAACCTTTAAGCTCAATTACACAAACGTTGCAAAAAAAAACAAAAAAA
Source organism: Mormyrus lacerda (assembly GCA_015163995.2). Lineage (NCBI taxonomy): Eukaryota > Metazoa > Chordata > Actinopteri > Osteoglossiformes > Mormyridae > Mormyrus > Mormyrus lacerda. The sequence goes on from JAABNX020000130.1 coordinate 24,923,202, forward strand.
AAACACAAATGACAAATCGACGGCCAAACTAAGACTTGTTACGTAACGCCTGTTGTGACCATAAATCAGCACGTAATTCTCAAAAAACTAGATGCAATGAGGTGTGAGTCACCGCGGCGTTTCTGAAAGCGTCTGTAAAGCGGCATCATCCCCCTATTCCTCACATTTGCACGGAAAGGATTGATTTAGTTCGCTGTCTGGTGATAAATTGCTGTCTGAAGAAGCGGCCACTAGTTTCAATGATGACTTGCAATACGTGCACTGGTGTATCTTTAAAACAATATTCTTTGCTTTCTGCTCAGGAACGAATACAATTTATTTAATGAGGTGCATAAAAGACATGTTGATAGATTTATATTTATAATATATTAAACTTAATATATTGACTAATTCAACTTATATAGCCTATAAGAAACCTGCTTTTCGTTAAGGGAATGATGTTTTTCATTACTCGAAATGATGATAAATATGCCCAGAAGCCAATTACTGATTAAAGACATAAGCAATGAATATTATTAAGTGTATTTGCGTATAAAAAAATAAGCAGCATGCAGAAGACGTGTCTGAGAGTAATTACATGTTTCGCATCCCGTTCATTAAAACCAGACACAATCGTAGTTTACTCTCGGATTGCCCTACCTCCAGAAGGGGCAAATCAGGGTCCAGCTGCGTGAAGCTGTGCAGGACGACGGGGCTGGCTTCCCCAGCAACTTCCAGCTTCACCCCGTCCCAAATGCTGCGTATCCTCCAAGTACTGGCGTCAAACATCGCATCGGGAGATCCCGATTTGACGCTGGGCGCCTCGGACTGCATTCCCATTAGGTAAACCATTGGTACTGAACAGCCCGCTAATTACGGTCTCAACACCGCTGAAAACCATGGCGGAATATTTCGTCCATGTCTGACGACGTTTTATGACTGTGATTTAGATCGGCATATGTTTTTTGTACACCAGACTCATCTGATGAACGCGTCAGTAGCTGCCAGCTGCCTGTATTGTCCTGTTTGTGTGCACCGTCTCTCGGCTGCAGGGAAGCGCAGCCTCCAGCCCATTGACCCGCCCCGCTGATGATCACTCGACCACGCCCCTCCAGCAGTCGTATTCCCGCCCACTAAAGAGCGCAGCCCCACCCCTCCGATAATCAGACCGCGCCCCGCTTTGAGAAGCATGACGTCATTTTAGCAGGCGCGCTAGGACAATGAACTTAGTGGTACACAGACTAGCTGACCTGCTGTCAAGTCTCCCCAACGTCAAAATCCGACATCCCCAATGAATGCATATATTATTAGAGTTTAGGTAACCTGCACACACCAGAATCATTTTGTTTGGATACAAGTCTTGATTACATCTACATTTATTTATTTAAAAGATGCCTTTTCTCCAGCTCACAAATTACTATGTACAAGTATAGTGATGACACTAAACCGCAGGCTAGGGTGAGGAACACAAGCGTATAAATCAGAATGTTTACGACCTGCATCTCCGGCAGTAGAATTCCCTTCCCCCATTCTCCCTGTTCACGTCTCCCTGTGCCACATCTGTTTTGCGTTTAAGCATGGGCTGCACAGGCCTGCTCGCTGCCAGTAAGTTCTGCTGGGAAGCGCTACCGGGAAAGCTGCAGAGAGACGCTCAGAGAGGCAGTACTGGCCGGAAACTGGGATGTGTACCAGCAGCAGGTGTGGCAGTCACTCTTAATTACAAGTCATCATTTAATGGGTGGGACCCCTGCTTGTGGCAAAGGGCTGGGGCATATCGTCTGGCTGATGTGCTGACTACCCAGACCCAGGCTGCTCGACTGTTTTCGCCGGACACATTATGTGTGGATTTCTGCACCAGCCCTCATTTACCATCAAGGCGCCGAAATGTGATTTTCCACTTGAATATTTTCATTCTGAATCTGACAGCCACTTTGAATTGCTCAAAGCCCGTCCTTGACCTTTTAAGGACTGAAATCACATGATACATAGCCAACAAAGGCATTCAATACAGTACAAGTCTGCACGGATTGTGCCTTTAAGGAACGGCAACATTGGCGGATGAATAGAAGATTCCTGAAAGACACAATTGAGGTTACTAAGGAGAAGGGTCCTCAGTGATACATGAAGATCTACGGTGGAACATGATTTGACTCTGTGAAGCTCATTAAAAGGTCAAAGGGTCAAAGCGTCATGCAATTAGCAAACGTCTTATTCGACGAAAGGATCAGATTCCTTGGGTCAAGTTTCATGCTAAAGATTTACTATATCTCCACCATCTGCCTTGGACAGGATATTGCATTGGCTGGGGTCATGCGGTGAAGTAACGAAGAAATACTGCAACTGGATGCTCTCATGTGCAGCTGCATCTGCCCTTCAGTAAACACAAAATCCATGGACTAAACCAAGTATATCTTTGTCCGGGGAGATAGGGAAACGTAGGAAAACTGCACAAAGCCAAACTGACGATCTGAGATGTGAGACAATTGAGGTTTTCCTGGACAGCTGAGATTCTTGGACTGAGAAAATGGCGGAGAAGATAATCAGGCAATGAAAACCAGGAACAGAGGTGCAGATTAACAGCGGTTCACCTCTGCGACTTACTGGAGCCCATCTCGGGGAAGGGGCTCCGAATCTCCCACTGTCATTACCTAATCGGTCATGATTAGCAGCATGCCTGTTACAGCGACATGACAAGGCTGAGAGTGAGTGTTAATTCAGCCATATCACTGAGCTGGTGCTACTGAAATATTTTTGCTTATTGTTTATTTTTTTGTATTGGAAACCAAAGTGGCCAATGGCATGGGGGGGGAGGGGGGTCACTGAGGAGGGAAGAGCTCAGTCACACCCCAAACATATTCCTGGCTCCAATCTCAGTCCATATAGAGCATGGCTTCGCTCCTGATGGCATCTCTCTACCCGAACGATAATTATGCAGAATAATTACATCTGAATTAATTTCCTGTTAACAAAGACACGCACCTCATTACCATTTGCATACTAGAGCCAAGACGACAAGCCCAGTAATCAAAGAATCTGGTGGTGTTTGTGCACCACCTCCCCATTTAATCCAATAGCATTGCCTGACCACTACAGACCCTACATTAGACATACTGGTGCAATCCCATAACAAGAGTATCCTGACCAAGCCTGAAATCCACAAAAGCAAGGATCCTTCCAGCTCAATTTTTCCACCAGGAGAGAAAAAAAAACCATTGACTCTGTGTTAAAGATTAATTGCCATATAAACACAAAGCAAGTTAAATGGACTCATTCTGTTCCTGCTGAACTCTTACTTATTTGTCTTGACAATATCTTTAGCATTCATAGAAACATACATCACGTTGTGTCATCCTCCTAGAAGAAGATGCTCAAGACACAACCATATTTATCACTCTTTTATCACTTTCTCCCTCCCACTCTCAGCATTCACCTCCCCCCCCCCCCATTTCTTTCTGCTAACAAACAAGCCATCAAGGGGGGGGCACATGCCAGACAAGGCTGCAGCTGAGAACATCCCTGCCACGTCGGCTCCACACGGAGATGCTTTGGGATGATGCCCGAATCACGGGACCGGGCCGGCTCACTGCTGGGTCCCGCAGACTGCCTTTTGCAATACAATCTCTTCACATGGTTATCTTCTGAGGAAAACACACTGAATTGCGTAAGAAATGGACATTTTTCCATGTGGTGGTTCAGCTGTTTTGAAATCGACCGTGCAAACTTTCTCCAGCAAGATCCAAAGCCCCAGTTTATCTGCTCTGAGTTAACTTAAAGGTTAACTTTAACCCGAAGTTAAAAAAATAAAGGCTAAATACACATGAAAAGCGTCAGTATTAAAAGGATTCAAGATATTTTTCATAAGTTATCTCCATGTCACTGAACCAGTGACTGAATAGGTGACGTCAGGGCAATTTTTCAAAGTGCTTGCTGATATTCATGACAACGCTTTGCATAATGGCTAGAGTTTTTTACTGTGATGGAAATAGACACTTTGATGAAAGCATGTGATGAACCACTGCTAAAATATACGGCGAAGGGAATTTACTTTTTTAGCTCCAGTCTGGACAATTCCCTCCTTCTGAGCTCAAGTGCAGGTCCAGAGGATCCTCAAGGTTCCCACAACACATACGTCACCTGCTGCTGCTTAGATGATCACAAGATGGTGCTTCACTACTTAGTAAAGCGGCTGCACAAATGTCCACGCCTCCACCTACCTCAGGGTCCATTAGCAAAACGTGCACCCTGTCATGATTTACGGTGCCCAGCCAAGGTTAGCCACTAATCGAAATCGCCTCCTCTTTTTGTCACCGGACCCGCCCCCCCATCACATCCCCACAAAAACCTGCATGCACACCCCAACTCGATCCTACCTACTGGAACATTTTTCAAGTGTGAATTTCCAGTTCTGCTGCGTACAGTTCAGTGCTAAAACTTTTTTGTTTCAGTCACAAAGGCCTGCTTCATCCGCCCCCCCCCCCCCAGCTGTCACCTGCACCTGGGCCAGGGAGTGGCGAATAAATACCCTCCTGTTTACAGCCAGCCCTTATCAGCTGCAGATAAAGGGCGAGATAAAAAACCCAGGGATGGTTACTGTTGGCCAACGCCGCTGTCCCTTATCTTTGGCAGAGGATTTCCAGGAAATGGGGTGAAGGAATGCTGTCGAAAGCCATTTCCCCATGAGGGGGATGGGGGTTGGGGGGCACATTTCTAAGCAAACAGAGCACAGGGTTCCCTGGAATGTGAATCACACAGGGACCGAATCGCCACGTTCATCACCAGAGCAACTGTTGAGGGGGAGTGGGAATGTATCACTGGACTCTCATGCCGGCCTGCAGAGAAAATGACTCACATTTCTTACATTTGCTGAAGTGGGCATATCTGCAGGAATAGCATGCCAATGGAGATGGGTCATGAATAAAAATACACTGCTAATATAGACTAAAACAATCACCCATCGCTATTTACAGGATGTCAGCCAGCCGACAAAGAAAGTGGCAGTAAAATTTCTAGATACAAATTTACATATGTAATGGCGCCAGATACAAATAAATTAATATTTTAGTAGATTTTAATTTTACATCCTTCTGTTTTCCATAACAACTTATCCAGTATAGAGTCGAGGTGAGTCGAGGTGAGCCTGTCCCATGCAGCACAGGGCACAAGGCCGGCGACACCCTGGACGGGATGCCAGTCCTTCACGGTCATTGCGTCATTATTTGATTTTCATTCGACATTCTCGGAACAGATCTGCCCAGAAGCCCCTGGTTGATGCTTCTCGGGGTTCAAAGCCACTGGTATTTGGTCAAGCAGAAACATGCCCTCGAAACGGAATTCCATACCACTTTGCCGCTTTCATTTCCCACCTCGAGAGCTCTGGGCTCGGTCAGAAACTAACTGTCTGCCGGGAACAAAGAGAGCAGCGAGGCGGTTTGGCGCGTCGCCGATGTTGTGCCCCAGAAGCGAATTATTGCGGCACCAATGGAGGGAAAGGATGGTTAACGGGCACAGTATGATGGGAACGCCATGTCATTTAAAGGATGATCGGAATGCCATCAGAGAGCATTTCATTTGGATGTGCATGGACAAGGAGAGATTTTCGGTGCATGAGTAATAGGCAGCTGAGATCCACACGGAGCTAACATGGGTGATGCAGGAGTTGTGGTGCGGGGCTGAGCACCATCGAGACGGGCAGAGAAACAACGACACGCCGGGTCACTCGAGCTCCCTCCATCCCGGCTGGAAGGGGCTCAGCCCCTGGTGCTGTGGCTGGGTAGCCCAGCTGAAGAGGCTTTTTAATCATTTACGCCCCAGTGAACCTACAGTATGGCACCTCTAGCTAAGGACTTCCTGGCTAATTCAGTAAATATGTGACGAAAAGGTGAAGGATAGTTGCACACAAAGGCCAGCAAGGGTCCCCACTGACTCCCTAGATTGAAAGCAGCATTTCTGATTGGCTCATGAATCAAAGTTACAGTTAAACACGTTGCTGGCTGCCTTCCTGGTACTGGCTAAAATCTGAAGAAACTGCGATAGTTGCACTACATACTTGACCAGCAGTGACGTTTTCATGTAGTTACATAACGCTAATTTGCAGAAAGTGCAAGAGACCTGCAGTGTCTAATTCTTTCTGGAAGGCGCTGGACCGCGCTCTCTCTCGCTGAGCTGCGGTACCGTTCGGCCACCAGGGGGTGACCCAGGACCTGCTGGATTCTGCAGATAGGCGAGGTTGTGCACCCACAGCAGCTGAGAGCGGGCACACAAACATGCTGTAACATAAAACCTCATTGAAAAAACCTAAAGTTCTGACACTACTACACTACTGATGAGACCAGTCACAATAAGAATAAATAAAACTATATCTGTTAAGTTTAGCATTTGTACTTTAGCTTGGCTGAGCTAACGCCGTTTTGGGGCTCTCCCCTACAAGATCCCCACCGTGGCGTCTACATCTGACTCATGCCCTGAGTTGGCGGATGAGACTCGCCCACGTTAACGGGCAGCTTGTGGTTTCCATTCCCCGCTAAGGAAGTGTCTCTCGTTCTGAAAAAAGTCTCAGGTTCACGTTACGCAGTTCATATTTTGCCTGAGCTTAACCAGGGCAGCAGAACTCCGGTCGGTGATTGCGGGGAAGATCATGGCACTGCCTGTCCTGCATTTCACGACTCGCAGTTTTCTGAGGAATCCGGGCGTTCTCTGGACATTTGAAACCATGGCGCCCCCTGTCTGTCCCTCTGTCGCAACCCCCTGATGGTGGCAGTGTCCCTGCCTTTACAGTAAAGCGTTTGCTGACTAAACTCCATGACAGGAGTGGAATGAAGGGGCAGGGCTGTTATTAAGCTCTTACATCTGCAGTGACTGAACCTGACAGGAAACCACACTGAAGGAGTTCTACAAACAGAAAGGGAAAAAAAGCTACACCTACTTTTTTTTCACATGAAATCTCGATTAGGCTGTTCGGCCCACAATTAACAGGGACAGCGGCACCAAAACACGTTTCCATGTTTCCAAATCTATCTCTGTTTTTGTGATTTTTATGTTTTTTTTAATGCATTCTCTTTCTGGAGCCTGGAGCTGGGGTCAAAGGTCATGTGACTGATGCCGCTGCGCCCCGGAGGCCTGAAGTTCCACGAGATCCATCGTTATGGATTAAAACGCCAGCAAACGACCCCCTCGCATGGACAAAACGGATGCTAATTATTTATACATAACTTACCTTCTGCCCCCAGACTGACCTGGCCACTCATAGCATTAGATAATACCAGATTCAATTGCAGCCTTTAAGGAACTCTGATTCGGGGAAGATAATCACTAAGGACAAAAAGCACAAAAAAGCTTTGATTTTGTGACCCTGCCCAGCTAAAGAGTCATAAACCAAAGTCCCCAGGCTAACGCTCTTTTCACACTTCCCTCACAAGTGCTCACTGACACGCACAGTCTCTTGGTCCAACCTCGCTCACCTCCCTAAACTATTCCACACCAGAAGAGACAGGACCCATTCAACTGCTACATATGTGTCCCCCATATCAGCTGCTGGTGACCAGTGCGATCCCATCAGGGACCAAACAGGCACTGATGAACAGAGGAGTGCTCACCAGCCACCCGCTGCTACAACCTTAACCATTCCAGTAAAGCGATGCTTCTCAAGCAGGTCCTCAGAGACCCTGTTTTTCCTCCCTCCCCGCTCCAGACAGTACAGCCGCTCAGGGAGTTGAGAGGGAGAATAAACACGGACTGACTGTGGGTCCCCAAGGACCGGAATGGGAAACGCTGCAGTGAAGCATCCAGCAGTGAAGACGCCAGGCAGTTATACATGCTACAGTACTTCATTTACAACCTGTCAACTAGGAAATGCAAAGCTTCAAGACGCACAGGCCGATCAGATTAGGCCATCCAGAACCGGCGGGTTTGACCAGGACAGTAACAAATCTGAGCTGTTTTTGCAAACTCCTCAATTACTAGCACAGACAGCTGTAGATATCTGCATGATCGGTGGTCCCTTAGCAACAAGCCGGCTACATTTCCTAGGAAATATTGATGGGTGTAGAGACCACGTGCTTGTCTGTCAACAACTTTTTATTTCATAAGTTGCTGATCATTTTACCCTCTCGAAATCCAACATTTATCTATTAAACAGTGAAACAGAATTTAGGATGTCTGTTCGCCTTATGAACATGATGCTGATCGAAGCAGAGAAGGAGTTTCATAGCCAAGAACCAATTTGGAACGGGGGGTGAAGCCGGGTAGAACACTGTAATCTCTATCGGTTCTCCTAATCATAGTATCTACAGAGCATGTTCCTGCAGGGGGGTGTGGATTTGCTCCTTATGCCAAAGTGCCACCTAGTAGAGCTCTGTGGAATCTGGACTGGAATTACAGCTTCTCAATTGCACCAAGGGACAACCCAAGCTTTCATCAGGGAGGAAGGGAACCTGCAGCTCAACTCACTGGAGAATTTATCTTAATTCTTCATTTATCCACAGCGTCACCCGTTCACACATCTAGAGCAGAACAGTGGTGTGATCTAAAGGTACAACAGTAAACCACCTGAGAACCAAACCAGGTTCTTGTTGTGAATCTTTGTGACACCTGATGCTCCCCCCACCTGTCAGCACACTGGGTGGGGTCCGGGGTAGCATGGGCTCGAACGGGGCCATCAGGGGCCTGGGATAAACCCGCAAGCGGGATATCAGCGATAGCCATACGGTACATGTCACCCAGTGCGGGACCAGGATCCTAAGGGGCTGTCGCATTCCACTGCCTTCGGCAAGGTCACCAGAGAAGCAACGTGGCGGACAGAAGAAGGAGAGCAGGAGATCCACGGGGAAGGTAGCGTGAGGCGAGACAGCTTTCTCTCGTACCAAGAGCAGAGGAACTTAAATCTGCCCCTCATTGTATAAATTAAGCCTTACTTCTACCCGAGGGAAAACGCACACTAACACACAGACGCCCAGCAAGACCCAGCATGCCCAGTACATGCCAGCAAGACCAAAATGAGGAGGATGTGTTGCTGCATCCTGGTTCTCACTGGAAGCTCGTGTACAGAGACAGCAGCCCTCTTACTCACGCAATGTACACTCCTGCAAAAGAGGGGTGTGACCCGGTGTCTCCGTACCAATGCCGCACATCATCAGCTTAGAGCGAACAACTAGAGCGCTTTTCTCTGAAAGTGAAAAAGCCCGACACGCTAAACGTGGTTAACAGCAATTGATGTGTTTGGTGAATCAGTATTCAATTTAAAAGCTTTATTAAGTAAATAAGCCATGAACCTAGTTTGTTTTATGCTCCTCGGTAAACTCAATCCAATCTCATCACCTCAAACTGAGAGCCGCACACACACACAGACACACACACAAACGCACACAGGCACAAAAACACACGCACAGACCTCCCCCAGCCCTCGAGCACCGGCCTGCCTACCAGATCATCCAGCACAAAGATGGGTAAGTCCGGCATGATGGTCTTCATGGGCTGAGCAAGGGCCCTGTGCAGGCTGAAGGCTGCCTTTCCCTGCACGCTCCCGGGGGTCTCACCGGCGAGGGGAAGACGCACGGGGCCTGACGCTCCGGCAGAGCAGCTCTGCATGGTGCGAGGCGGCATCGGATTTCGTATCAGAATGCGGAACACGGCGGGAGCAGGGCACCGATGCCGGGAACGGGACCCACCCCCCCCCCCCCTCCGCCGTCACCCTGCTCTCGTTCTCTCTCACGCTCTCTCTTTCTCT
>JAABNX020000130.1:24934361-24945294 GCA_015163995.2 Mormyrus lacerda
GGGAAGACGAGGGTCTATCGTAACGCCTTAATACCTGACTTTACATTACCCCCCCCCCCCCCCCCCATCTTAGGAAGGCAGGTTAGCAGGTTAGGACAGCGGTCGCTTGCAAATGGGATGCCTGCGAGTTGGCAGTGCCAAATGCAGCAGCTAAGAAATCAGAGAGTTTAAAAGATAAGAACAAAGACTCCCAGCGGGACGTTGCTTGAAAAAAGCTCGGATCCACCATGCAGGGCACAAACCACCAGAGTGTGTGGCTGGTTCACATTCAGCCCTCTGAAAAAGCCCAGCCGTTACCACCTGCATAACGGCACGATCGCTAGAGCTGTGTGATTCCTCTAAGTCTCATTCCTGTTACCGTACCATCTCCAAAACAGTATGATTTTCTTACCTGCTTATCATCACCGGAGTCATGTAATTTCCTTGGTTACACGTGTGAATTTGGATACCTTTATTTGGAGGGTCATAGGAAGGAATTCTCAGTAAGGTAGCGAAGAGAACACATGGGAGAACGAGAGGCTGAGACTAAGAGCTGATGGAAAATTGGGTGAAGAAGGAGGGGCCGAGAAGATCGAGAGGACGAGAGCTGAGAGCGAGACCCTTATTGAGATGCAGCGGGAGTGTGAGGCGACCATTGTTGGGCTGCTGTCGCCATGGAAACAGGCTCCGAGCATCAATCCACCGATGCGATTCCCGAAATCTTGCCAAGGGAGAAAATGAAAGGTATAACGAACAGATATAACTCAATGTACCCTATCGCTCAGCCTGAGCATGCCCCACGACCCCGTCTCCCTCACAGACGCAACGTCCTGTGAAGTCCTGTCTGGCACGCTGGGCTCTCTGACTGCTATAGGGGTGGACTGGCAGGATCGGAAAGACAAGGTGTCCATGGGAAAAACTTTCACAAGCTCTCGGGTGAACTTTGAGCAGGAAAGACTATGTTGCGATTTGCCGTCCCTGCGAGCAAATGCAACATGGCACCTTACACCTTTGCCTCCCATAAGCATATTGGCTGGAAATAATAACATTTAGGATGTATATTTGTACACCGCGGGGATATTTTCTGGGGATAGCACATTACTGGCAGTACTTCCTAGAGCTGTTCTGAAATCACCCCCTGTTGCCGAGGCTTGATAACCAGCCACCTAACATCCTGGCTGCACAAACTCCAGAGAGCAAAGACTTCTAATTTTCTGCTGTCCAAAAAACCTCGTCTATGCTTTTGGCAGCGTGTCTGTGTTTCTGATAGCTACTGCTGACCCAAAAACAGTTGTGGGAAGAGTGATTTCAAATTGCTGGTTTGCGTGTTCTTATGGTTTCAGCCTCGTACGACATGTATTTATAAAGTGGGTTACAGGGTTACATCTTAATATCCAGCTGCTATTTAAAGCACACAGACATTAGAGGATTGGAGGTGTTCATGCCTCACTGGTTCTCAATCAACACCCCACAAGGACCTAAAATACAGACATAAACACAGCACAGTGTGGGGTCATGGAGATACCCCCCCTCCTTCATCACCCTGGCAACACTGCACAAACTGGACAATTAGCAACCCAGAAATCCCACATGCACATCCCAGTGTCATCCATAAAAGTAAAGGGTCCATATAACATGCACAGCGTAAGTGTGTGTGCATGTGGCTCAGTGGGCTAAGCCTGTGTGCTTGTAATCAGAAGGTTGCTGGTTCAAACCTGCTCTCCACACATCTGTGGCTCCTTGGGTAAGGCCCTTAATCCCTGGTGCCCCGACAGGTGGCTGCCCTTTACTATATAAAGAGCAAGTTGAAGGAGGTGTAAAGACAATTTCCCCACTGGGTTAAAACTATCTATTATTAATTCTGTATATTATTATTGGTGTTATTTGTTTTAACGGCTCTTGGAGGTTATTATGTGGGGGTGGAGCTGTAATTTCTGCCCACTTCTCCACTAATATGATTCCTCATCAAAGGATTTATGTTTAAAATCAAGCAAGCATGACACACACACACACACACACACACACGCACACACACACACACACACACCTGTTGGCACCTTGCAGACATGATGAATTATAGTTTGATCCCCAGGCTCCAGAGGAATATGGAGCTGTGCCCCATAGAGGAGGACACCATTCAGCGGCCGGAGGGGAACATGGGGGAGGGGGGGAGGTTCCTGCTGTGCTTCCAGGAAGTTATATGATATCAGATCGGGAGAGGAGATACAGTGGGCAGGAGTAGTCATGGGATGCCAGTGGACACACACACACACACACACACATACAAATATTTGTATTCATATCTTTGTGGGGACCTATGCCCTTCTATGGGCATAACCCTAATCCCAACGATGACAAACTTAACTTATCTTAACCATAAGACTTATACCTTATGGATCCCCACCACATCAAAATAGCAGGTTTTAATCACATTGTGGAGACCGTGTCACAGAGGGAGCAGACTAGGGGCACCGTTCATGTCGGTGGGAGTCACTAGGCATGCAGCAGACGGGCTTCCACACAGTGAGCATCATCACCGCTTAGACTGGACTGAACCCGCACAATCCAGAACCACGACACAGGACCAGAACAATAAAACCTCCTGCGTTAACTCTCTTTCTTGTTGCCTTGGTATTGTAGACCAGTCCCAATCCTCCGGGCCTCTAAGGTAACCGCACTACTTCTCTGGGAGATTTATAGGCCACTGTTAGCATATAGCATATATTTCTGAAATGAACTCATGTGAATTCTAGTAGACGCTCAGTGCACTTGTTCCAAATCCAGCCAGGTTGGTGAAAGATAGATTATCGAGTACCATGACTAGTCAAGGCACGCTTGTAGCCTGAAGATTGCTGGCTGAAATCCTAGTACAGATCCTGTTCTTGTTCCCTTGAGAAAGGTAGTTCAGGTCCTCTTGTGACCCAGTACTGGTTAGAGGTTGTATGGAAAATATATGTGTAAATCAAAGGTGTATATGGTTAAAAGCCACCTAAAAAATTAAGAATAAACCATAATAAGCAGCACCCTATGCATCCATTCATTTTTCAATGACCCCTCCCCCATCCCACTGGAGATGTGAGATTGGTTCACCAGTTTTATCTGGAGATGAGGAGGAATAGGAGGCAGAGAGGAGCACCACCCCTAGCAACAACCCTGAATGGCGATGGGACCCGGAGCCTCAATCAACCTGGCACCTGGCCAAGCATCAACCCCAGGTCCAACTCTACTGATGGGAGTGGGGGAGGGGGATTACACAGTAATCAACAGGGGATGAGGGGGTAAAGAGAGGTTTCCATGGCAACTAGACAGGATGCCCCCCCCCCAAGGTACCACCTCAATGTCAACCCTCAGTTATCGACCAATGACAAGAGAATGAAGAGGATGTACGGAAAAGCAGCAAGCGGCCAATCACACGACCCCAGCAAGGACCACGGTCGTCCTAGTGAATAGCAGTAATTAAACACACACCTCAGCCAGTCCATGTACTCAGCCCACCTAAATGCAAATAACAAACAGGGTTCACCTTGTCCCGTCAAAAAAGGTGCCAACTCCGAGCACAAGGCACCGAAGATTAGCCAAGTTAAAATTAGAAGAGAACAAAGGAGATGGGAGCAGACCAGGAACTGGAGCGCCTGTCCAGCAGAGTGCAGGCTTCTGCTAAGAGGAACCTCATTACAGTGGTCAGTCAAGTGGCATTAACCTGGGAGGGGCGAGAATGCTACATTCCATTTGAACTCATAAGTCATGAGTTTCTAGTCAGAAATTTCAACCAGACCGGAAAGTCAGCCTGCAACCCCTACCTCAATCAAGATGTCTGCTCTGTGCATCATCAGAAAAATGCTGCAGTGATTAACTGTTCACACTGTACTTCTGTCTTATTTGTGTCACGTTAAATCGGTCGTACACACAGTGCTATCCCATTTCTATCTGTGGACATGTTGCTGCTGTGTTTGTATGTGCAAAATACCACATAATGCATTATCAGCTGGTATTGCTAACAATGAACCTGGCTAGAACTGGAATTGCTAATGGCTAACCTGGCTAGTTGTACTGGAACGCAGTGTGACATCATTCCCAGCTCAGAATTCTGACTTCGGAGGTAATGGAATGCAGCAATAATATGTGATCGACAGTAGCCCTATAGACTGGCGTATTGGTCACACCAGGGGTCACCACCAGAGCACAATATAGAGTTTGGTTACGAGCAAGACAACACAAAAAAGCAAAATCTCTGCTCATTTCACACCTTCTAAGGGCAGGTTTTTGTGGCACCTTCATGTGGGAGGTACCCAGTGCTTTGTAGGGTTTCTATGGCAACCTGATATCAGACAGACGCCAGTACAAATTTACCCATTAATCCAGCACCATTATGGACGTAAAGCAAGGGTGAAAAAAGGGAAAAAAACACGGATCCCATTGCCAGACTGAGTGTGTTTGCGGTTAGGATGCACAGAAAAAATGCAGGGGCAAATCCGCTCAATGGCCGATTTATTAGACACACCTACCAAGTCACTTTTGCATCCAGAATATCCTGAATTGGCATTTACTCAATAAGGTGTAGGACACCCGCCTTAAGGATTTTGGCCTATGCTTTCTTGCAGCCTCGGAAAATTTGTTGGCCACGCATTCATGCTGCAAGCGTCCAAATGTACCTCATCTGTATAGTATTGAAAGCTTGGGACTGTGCAGGCCAGTGGGGACATTGAAGCCATGTTCATGGAAACAGCTTGAGGAGATCCGTTATCCTGCTGGAAGTCCATTGGAAAACTGATGGCAGCAATACTCAGGTAAGCTGTGGCATTCAAATGATGGTCTGATGATCAACTGGATTTGAGGGGCCTAATTTGTGGCAAGAAAACATTCATCGCATTACATTACCACCAGCAGCTTGAACTTTTGACATGAGGCAGTGTGGGTCTCTGGATTCTGACCTCACCATCTGTATATTCTTAGCTGACAGGAGCGCAACCCGGCGTGGTCTTCTGCTGCCGTAACCCGTCCTCTTCAGGATTTGACGTGTTCTGCCTTCAGAGAGGCCCGTCTCTACACCGCTGATGTAGGAAGTGCCTATTTCAGTAGTCGTGACGTACCTGTCAGCTTGAACAAATCTGGCAATTCTCCTCTGACCTGTCTAATTAACACGTTTTCGCCCTCAGAACTACGGCTCGCGGTACATTTCAGAGCTGCTTAGATGACACATTGTGATGCTTTAGCCGACTGAATGTCTTAACCCTCTCTGAAAGCCTTACTTCCTTATTTAATGAGGTGCAGCCGCTTGATCACTGATTGGCTATTTGTGTTAATGAGCTGGTGGACTATTAAATGGGCCACTCTGCAAATATACGCAGACACTAATGAGTATAAGTATATACATATAAGTGTAAACATATCTAAGCAAACACATAGAAACTCATAAACTACTCACATACACAGTACATGTATGCACAGAAACACACACGTATGAACATATATTTAAGCTCACACATACATGCAAGCACATACGATATACAGAGATGTACACGTTTATCCAATGATTTATACACCTGTAGATATACACAGATACAAGCACATATGCCATATTTGCATGTTCATGTATACACATGCATGTGTATGCAGACATATCTACCTACTCACACAGATAAACATGGATACATTTGATGGACAGGTAATACAGGCATGAAACTTGAGACTTCTGCTACCAGTGGCAGATATAAATCTGTCTGTCCCCGGGCAGCTAACGACAATTAGGTGATCAGTGGTGACAGACAACAGTGAAACGCATCCTCTGCGTTTAACCCATACGTGGCAGCTAACTCAGTGCCCAGGGGGCAGTACCATGCTCAGGGTACTTCAAGGGCGCCTTGCTGGTCAGGGATTTGAACCAGCAATCTCGCAAGTACACGCACGCTTCTCTAACCATTACGCCACCACTGGCCAACTGTGTAAAAGTTTACTCATTGTAAATAAATAAGCATATATTTAGAATTCTTATCAATGTCTGTTTTCCCTGGTGTCAACCCAGAATGAACATGTTGGTTTGTGAGGTTCAATACATGCTGAATCTGTGGTTTCCATTACGGTACAGCAAACAGATTACATTTGAAATAAAGTTAATTCAGACAATTACCACCAGCTGGAGGAGGATGGAAATGAAAACTGTGAGAGAGTAGGAGATTTCAAAGAAAACAAAACACTTAATTCAGCTTGTCAACGTAAAAGTGAAGTATGTGTTTATCTGAGGTGTAACAAACCCAGACTGCTGTGTCTGTGATGAAGCAGTGTTCGTTTGCAAGTAATTTTTAAGTACCACGCTGCCACCCTCTGACCATCGCAGGTAAGACATGTACAATTAAGGCTGTAATGAAGAATGCACCCAACAGACTTCAGCTTCTCTGAGAAACTTTGCAAGCAGAGAGAGAGCGAGTGCTGTTGACCAATGATGTGCCCATTCAGTAGCAAGAAAGCTAAAAATTTAGCCTGGAAGAAAATAACCAAGTCTGACCACACTCCAGTTTGTTTTAAGCCGTCGAACAAAGATTAATATTACATAACTGAAAACAACCTCAGCTGATTTGACTAGCAATTCACTGTAGATGCTTGTAGTGCTTTAACAGGACGATTGACGCAGATGCTGATATCTGTCGGCCCTCAAATGGTGAATAAGAACTGCCTGCTGAAGGTGAGGAGAAAAGCTAATGGCTCTGATCTCTAGAGGCATCTGGGGGGGGGGACGGGGGGGCCAAAAGGGAGCACACAAATAGCCCAGAGCCCATGCCCACCTCTACAAATAAAGCCTATGTTCTAACAAATGAACTCCCCTCATCCCGTCCAGCCCAGGAGCCAATCCATTACACACAATTCCTTCTTGTACATCCATCACAACTCTTGGGGAGCAGGCATAAATAAACACATGAGTGTGAGGATGGTCAACACAGATACTGCTTACTGCCCTCTCGGTCAGGCTATGGGGCCTACTCACGCCTGGGGAGCGGGTGGGCGCAGTGACTGGCTGACACATCTGTGCAGCAGGGTAGCTGTCTGAAGTGTTAGCTCAGATCCGCCTACAGCCTGGTGCAGATATGTAATCCGGGGGGGGGGGGAGAGACAAAGGCCTTGTATTCGTAAACACTGGTACATTTATATACATCAACATACATGCCTATCAGTAGCTGTGCTCCATAGAGTGCTCACAGTGACAAAACATATATTTACAGACAGACAGAATGATTAGATAGATAGATAGATAGATAGATAGATAGATAGATATTATATCCAGGGCCATTTCTGGTAGTTCCTCTGTGCCACCACGATCATGCTAATAAAGTGGAGACATGCTTAACAGAGGCTCTCACGGACTATAAATGTTTGGTGCACCCCCACACCGCCTGGGACCCAGAGGCTGTGATGTCATATCCACTTCCTGTATCCCATTACCACCCACATGTGGTGACCCCTCGCAGCATTCAGGCACGGCACATGCTCAGGAACACAGGCAACGGTGCTGAGGTGTGTACACAAAAAAGGTGCCAATAGGAATGCAGTGGGGGTGGAGCCTCAGGGACAGAAATGACATCAGCAAAAAACCATGCGTAACGAGTGATTGGGGACAGCTGGTGGATTTCATTGATCTCCCTGGTCAGCCTTAGACGAGCTCGACGGAGAATCATGGCACTCTGGTCAAAGGTGTCATCATGGGCCTAAGGAGCGCCTGTGCTATATTGCTCAGTTGGGAAGTTACAGCACTTATCCCAAAAGATGCAGATATGAACCACACACATCCGATTACACAATTCAAAAAATCATCAGTGAGATGGAAAAAATTCCAAAAAGAAAACAGAGAAACAGAGTGAAAGAAGAAAAATAAGTCTACTCGAGACGAGGCCAAGAGAGAGAGAAATAAAACTTCTCAGAATAGCACGATGGAAAAAAAAAATCACAGAAGCACAAAGCTGAACGTATTTGTCTGCCCAGTCCATAGTCACCAAGGCCGTATTCACAGACAAGTCATGAAATTATGATTCTGCTTTGAAACCGTGCTCAGTGTGGCTTCTATTAATGAGACGTGATTCCTAAGCCCTCGGCTCCTCAAAACACTGAAGGCCAAATCACTTTGCGGTGAATGAAACCAAAGAGACCAGCACAACAATGTCATGTTTCAGAGCCGCTCAGTTGGGTGGCCGGGACGTCACGGGCGTCTGCCGCACGCACGGTGCCCCCTAATAGGGGAGCGTCACACAAGCACAGAGTCCTGATTCTTTAGCCGAACCCCCACACCCCGACTGTGGCACTCTGCACCCGACATGTCACCCCTGGGAGGTGGCAGGCGGGTATGTGACCCAAGCTCTTTCTCCGCTCATAGGAACACAGGGATGTGGGAAAGCACAGGCTGTGACACAGAGATGCGGCACACAGGGGTGGTCAGTGGGGGTTCGGTTAAGCCCGGGAGCCAGACATTCTAGAGGAGGAACTCAGACCCGGAAAGCAAGTGACACCAGGTGCCCTGCGTCAGTTACGCAATATGGATGTGTTGCCTGCCCACTGCTCGCCTAGACCACAGCAGTGTTTCCCATCATTGGGGACCCACGGACAGTCCATGTTTCTGCTGGAGAGCTGGGAGGGAGCAAAAATGCAGACCAGCTGTTGGTCCCCGAGGATCGGATTGGGAAACACTGATCTAGAGGCGCCATGATTCTCAGCAGTGCTCCGGATCTCCACCTCCACACCGCGATGCACGAATGCGTCACACACATCCACACCCTCCCACTGTTAGGACAGTGATCTAGCTGACCCGGCTAAATTAGGGATCCTCTCTTGTAAATAATCTCTTCAATTGTTCCCTCTGCAAGGCACTTTACATATAGTTCACTTTATATACAGCACTGAACGTTTCCACTTCCATATTTTATGCAACAAACACACAGTGGATATAAAAAAATCTACAGATCTACACATCGGATTTATGCAACCGCCATCTGCATTTCTACTCATCCCACTCATTCTTTTTCTTTGTTTTGGGTTTCCTTGATCGGGCGATTAAAGACTGAAAAATGTCTGAAACGATTTATCTTGATCTCATGCTCTACATCACAAAAAAATCTTCAGTTTCGGTACGGCTGCGTGGACTTTTAATGCGCTGCGTATAGGAATTTCTGAGATGAACTGCACCATTGCTTAAAGCATCATAACTAGATAAAGCAACCATTCGACTCTGTTACTGGGTAGATTTAAATATCTTAATAATTCACAATAATTCAATTATTTGAGAGTCTTAATACGATTAAATAAGGAGTCCTTTGAAACTGAGGGATTAAGTGTGCTGGATCTCAGAAGCGCGTTTCACAATGACGCCGACACGCGAGTCGGCTTTATAACGGCAATGAAACTTTAGACTTTTTCCCCGCAAGCATTTTTCTACAAGGAGAATGGGGGGTACCGAGGTGAATATTTAAAAGGGGGGGTGTTCCTGGCACTAATAGCGCAACATCTCCATGCAACGTCTGCCCACCCCCATACCTAGGCAGCGCACCCTAGGCCGCAGTTCAATGATTGATTTTGCAAGTGTATTGTTTGGTCGGCATCTGCATGTTTTGGACACTCGGGTGGGTGAAGAGGGGAGCTGATCTGTCAACCGATCACCGCCTGGTGGTGAGTTGGATCCGTTGGTGGAAAGATGCTGGATAGACCTGGTAGATTCATATAGTGAAGGTATGCTGGGAGAGTTTGGCAGAGACTCCAGTCGGGGAGATCTTCAACTTGCAACCTCTGGCAGAACTTCTCCTGTATCCTGAGGGAGTCAAGAGACATTGAGCCTGAATGCGCCATGTTCCGAGACTCTACTGCAGAAGTGGCTGTGCGGAGCTGTGGCACTAAGGTTGCTGGTTGTGGCAGAATGCCCGAACCTGTTGGTGGACACCAGCGGCAAGGGGAGCTGGCAGAGCTTTGTTAGTTTGTGGGACTCCTGAAGCAGCTGGTAGGTACCAGGTACCAGCAGTAGAATGCAGTTTTCAAGGTTACTAAAGCAAAAACTCAGGTGTGGGAGGAGTTTAGTGAGGCCATGGAGAAATAGATTCTGGGAAACTGTCAGGTGGCTCAGAAGGGGAAACCCATGCTGTTTCTGGTAGGGATGGAACACCGTTGACCTCCAATAGGGATAGTCAGGTGGTGGAAGGAGTATTTCAAGCCCGACCTGAATTCCACTAATACGACATCCTTGGGGAAGGTACAGCTGGAAGACTCAGAGAAGGACTTACCCATCATGGCAGCTGAGGTCACTGAAGTAGCCAAAAAAGGCCCCAGGGGTGGATGAGATTTGCCCTGATTTCTTGAAAGCTTTCTTGGATCTTGGAGGAACAATGCGGATTTTCTCATGATCACAGAACGCTGGACCAGCTCTTCACCCTCAAAAGGACACTGGAGGGAGTTTGCCCAACCAGTCTAAATGTGTTTCATAGATTTGGAAATGGCATATGACCATGGGTATCCTTTGGGGGGTGATTCAGGAGTATGGGGTATGGGGTCCCATCAGATCCCTGTATAAATAAAGTTCAGTTCGTATTGCCTGTAGTAAGTCAGACTTGTTCCCGATTCTAGGTGCAACCAAGAGGCGGAGTGGGTCTGATTTGGTGGCCTCGAGTCTTTGCTTTTTGCAGATGATGCGGTCCTGTTGGCTTCATTGGGATGTGACCTGCAAGAGGCACTGGGGTGGACTGCAGCTGAGTGTGAGGTAGGGCTGTGCGCTATGGCATAAAATTCATATTGTGGTATAATCTGAACCATACTGTAGATGGTAGACGGTATATATTGCGGTGTATGATTTGATCTGTAAATCTCAATATAATCGTTTTTGAAAGGGTATCATATGTCCATAGCAAAGGCACTGCAGCAGGAAGTTGTATAATAAACTGTTAACACATTTCAAAGTAGTCATGAATGTAGAATATTTATTGTGCAAATC
>JAABNX020000130.1:24962057-24976013 GCA_015163995.2 Mormyrus lacerda
GGAAGATGGGCAGTGACTTGGCCACCACTGCCGACCCACCATCAGGAGGGTGTTGTGGATAAGGGTCAAAACACCCAATGAACGATGGGCACCACCTGATGACATCAACCTCTCCTGGCCAAGGCTACAAAGTGAATGAAGGCAAGAAGCATCCTAGGATGAATGTGCAATCTGCCTATCATCATTCAAACTGGACCTGACCTTCTAAACAAGGTTAACAATAGCTTGTTAAGGCTACAGTATGTGATAGTTGCTATACTAAGTCACATTCTTTTGTCCATTCATACAGCTGGAAATTTTATTGCTACTGACCAGCTTGTGGTAGAGCTCCCCGTCCTTCTCCTTGAGGGTGGAGTAGACACTCTCCATCCTGTAGGTAATGCCGCAGTGGGAGTCATCTAGGGTCTGGATGAAGTTGTCCCTGTTCTCAGACATCAGGTTGGTGAAGCAGAAGAAGGTGTCGGCCTCAGCATGCTCTGGGGGGGCAGGGGGGAGTGCAGGGGTCACCAAATAGAGGGCTGGAGCTGACGACAGTAAGACTGTGACCCTTCAGCCATCCCCAAAGACTATCAGTGATTCACAGGACCAAGACACAAAGACCACCCTCACATTGTAACGAACTTACCACTTGTCCATTGCCTCTTTGGAAGTCATACAAATTATTATGTTAAACGAACAGTAAAATTAGCATATTTCAACTGCTGGTCAGAGGTGACTTGGCATCATCCTGTCAGTAGGGGGCAGCAAAGCTGCTTCCAGCGACAGCATGTTCATTACAGGGAACAGTCACTAGAGAACAAGCAGCGCCACCTGACACTGTACACACGTCACGCCGTGGGCCTCTTTGGGATGCAGGGACACTGTTGGCTATCATTAATCCAAAACTCTGAGCACCTTTCCACAGTCTTCTGGATTGGCAGGGTTTCGCGTAATCGATACGATCAAACCAAACATGCTTTCATCCTGAAGTACAAATAACCATTGAGAATTAAGATGAGGATGTTTTCATCTAACTAAACCTTCCTTCCCACTTACCAAGGATCAAAGTTCTTGTCAGTAACAGTACCACCCACATGATGTAATATACTGTACAGTAATATGATATATTACGAATTAAATAACATAATAATAACGTGGACAAATGCAGAAAATCCCCCCTCTTGTTCCAGAATCTTTCAGAGAAATTGAGTTATTCAGGGTTTCTCAAAGGCTTCTTCCTTGAGCAAACAAAAAAGTGCACGGGCCTCATCCTAGACCAGTTTGAAGCAGGAAAGCTGCCAGACTTACCCTTCCAGTCCCTGTTGGGGTCTGTGGCAAAGGTGTAGTAAAGAGGCCCCACAACCTCATTCATGCCCTGCACGTAGGCGATGCCCGGGTTCAATTTGGCGTAGAGAAAGAGGACACGCTCCACCACCTCCCAGTGGGCCTCGCTGCCAGGGGGGAGGACCTCATACTCACTGGATGGGTTCGGCCCGTGAACCCGAGCTGGGGGACTCACCTGGACCCAAGGGAGGGATCAGACCTGTCATACTCCGGACCGAGGCCTCACAGAAAACATGACGTCTGCACAGAGCAGTCCCCCATCCGTCCGACAAAACAACTTACAAAAAACTCAGCAGCCGAGGGTTAAAATTAATCTCCTGACCCAGTCGAAGCATGGGGGCTTTACTTACAATGGGCCCAAATCGGATTAACTGACCCGGTTTGTACATAACCATTCAGATGGTAGAGGTTCACATACTTTGGCTCTCTGCAGAGCCTTTAGGTCAGCTTTTGTAATATTATGTTATGTCCTCCTTCATAATTTTTTCAACAAGCAGAAACCTGAAGGATCTGGAGACTAGGCTATTCTGCAGTTTCATCTGTGACATTGAGCTTGCCATTATCCATACACAGCACTAGTTGATAGTTTTTTTTCTGATGGTTGTGAAAACGTCTTTCTGTATCACATGGCTGATGCAATGATTACAATGGTCTGTTATTTAACCTCAAAAGCCAACAAAACATGACTGCTGGTCACATCCAAATGAATGTTAATGTTTAGCTTATATAAAAGAAAAGTCACACCTCTCAGAAATGGCCTAAGTAGAACTCACTCACGTTCGTGACTCCTCGCCGGTTGCGGTTTACAGTCTGGGCCTTGAGGGTGGTCTGCTCCACACGGCTCCGTAACGTTTCGTAATCGTTCTGGGGGTCCAAGATGAGTTTGCAAGGGTGTTCTGTGGGACTCTGGAAGAAGGAGATATCCGGACACAAGCGTCTGCAAAATTGGGTGGGAGAGAGACTCATTAGCTGTCGTCTTCACTTTGAACCAAAGTGGCGTGTTGGGGCAGATTCTTTGAACAGCAGCGTTTATGTAATATTAGGGACA
Organism: Mormyrus lacerda; assembly: GCA_015163995.2. NCBI lineage: Eukaryota > Metazoa > Chordata > Actinopteri > Osteoglossiformes > Mormyridae > Mormyrus > Mormyrus lacerda. The sequence continues at coordinate 24,964,429 of JAABNX020000130.1, forward strand.
GAATACTACCCAGCTATAAAAAGGCTAAAATTAAGTAGCTTTGTATGAAAGCATCACCTAAGCAAAGCAAGAACGAAAGATTATAAACAGGAACAGAAAGACTGAGGAGAATTGTATGCTTGCTGACATAATGTCAGTGGAAGACAATGGAAGAAAAACCCCCCCAAGCCTCTTACCACCTCTATAGGCTCCAGCCATAACTGCGTCAGCAATCACCCTGAATGTCCTGCTCACCTGACGTCTTTATCGATCTGCAGAAGAATCTCATTGTCCTTGAAGTAGCTGTTCCACCGACTGCCTGGGTTGGGGTTTAACGGCTACATACGACAGTAGATAAACCTTTATTAGTCCTACAAGTGGGAAATTTGTAAAGGAGCAAGAGAGAATCTTGGGCTCATGCACAAGACACAGCGTAATGTTGAAACCAAAAAAAAACATGATATTCCTGATTTATTCTTCATTGGGGTCATACATTCACACAATGTTCTTCACCTCTCTCTCACTCAGTCACTCTTTATGTTGTTTTTCTGTTATTGTTCATTGTTATACTTATTGTTTTAGTTGTTATTTTCATTTGGCATTAGAGGCTGCAAGAATTCCATTGCTCACAACTCTGGATTAAAAAAAATTGAATGCTGAGAAATATTGTAATTTTTATAGACAAGGGAGCAAGGTGGGTGGAGTAAGGCCAGGGTGTGGGGGGTGGTCGATGGGCGCTCCTACATGGTCGTGCAAAGTCACGTCCTCTCTGGAGAGGCCCAGGTCGACCTTGGCGATGCCCGGCTGAATGATCATCTCCTTCAGGAACTGGGCATACAGCCCCCTGCATGGGCACATGGCACCACATCCATCTCCACGGGTCAAAGCAAACCGCTCAAGCTAACGGTGACGCACGTCTTCGTGCTTATCGTACCTCTGCTTCTTCAGGAAGGAACTCCATACCGCCCGTTCCAATGGAAGGTAATTCAGTAAAAGCTGAGGGTGACAAAGGCAGATGGTGCATAAAAAGCTTCTGAGGAATGAGTACTGAAGAATTTTCGTTTAACGGCATAAAACTCCATCCATCCATTTTCTGTAACTGCTTGGGAACAACCCAGGATGGACTGGCAACCCATCGCAAAGCATACAAAGCTTTAATATCAAAATAAAAAATAACAAGGAACATTATCTCTCTATTCTTAACACAATTGTCAAATTGATAACAATAAATCAGTGTATAATACACATGAATGTAGTGGGGATTTCAAAACCTCTGTGGACATGGGCTTCTGTCTGGTTTCTTCGCTAAAAGTAGCTCTCAGATTTACCGTACTGATTGACTGTACTGCGGAGAGAGGACAAGAGTTGACAAAGAGGACAAGCTCTGGGGTGATGAACGGGACCCACCTTCCAGCACAGGGCGCGGATTCCTCCCTCAAAGGGGATTCCTGTCGCAGGAAGACAGAGCAGGAGCGACAAATAAGAGGGAAAACAAAAAAAGAGGCTAAGCAGGAAACCCACATGCAAGGGCTTCCTGTTAAAAATGCATAATTTCCTGTTAGGTTTCACATAGGTGGCACAAACTCAGAATGCACTCAATCATTCACTAAGTCCTTTCTAAAAAGCATAATTTAGCTGAGGTACCATTAGACAGATAAGTGTGCGCAAGAAACGCAACTCTCAGTAAACTGCTCACCATTGAAGCAGAGTTCACGGAGTGCCTTTAAATTGATCTTCTCTTCGGTCAAAGCTGCGTTGAATTCCTGAATCCTGAATCAAATGGGCAATAAATTAGGATGGGACAGTATCATCACGGGACATTTGACCTTCTTATGTTTAATACCTTATAAAAATGTTGTCCAACCAAGCGGTTTCTCAAAGACACCATCTTCGTTTGTGGAAAATCAAAGAGCATATAAGGGGAGCATAGCGGAGGAGGGAGGCATGCATGGAAACCAAAAAACATCTGGAACGCTTTACGCAGACAAGGGCAGGCAAGGTCAAAAGCAGAGTCACCAAGGAAGGTCACAATCCCAGAATGCCTCACTCGCATGATCAGAGCCAGGCTGACAGGGTGGAGAAGTTTGCTGAACCAGGCTAGGGCTGTGGTAATGCATTAGAGTAAGAGGTACCGGTCGCACAGGTTACCAAACAGTACCCATTCTAGTCAGTAGTTTAAGTGCTAACCCTTTTGGCATAAAACTAGCTAATAAATAAGTCAGTTTGGCAGGGACAGCAGACAATTGCGCTGGGGGAAAAAAAACCTCACTGCTGGAATTTCCTTCTTTCATCGGCTGTCAGTCAAACTGAGCTACGCCAGATGAAATTACTACTGGACAGGGTGGCTGAAGGCCACCTCGGATAAACAGCATCAAGCCCCTTCTCTGCACATGCGGGGCGTCCTGCCCAGAACCACTCAGACACAGGGCTGAATCTTTTGAGATGAAAAACAAGTCATCGTCACTTTTTTTATTTTTTTATAAAACCACTCCCTGCTCACAAGACAAGGCCGCTGATCTCAGCAAAATAAACTCACTGTGTCGATGCCCTTTGTTGAAAAGTAGCTTCCTTCTAAAGTTTAAACATTACAGTAGATTACCTTCATAGCGAATGTGCCTTTTGGTCTAATTAGTGTTAACAATTAACTTCAATTTAGTCTGAGTTAAACTGGCCACATCAACTGAAAACACAAAATGGGGCATGAGGGCAAAAGACCAGAGAATAAAAACTTTACCAGGTGTAAACTGGTAACTGTCATGTTGGGAAAATGTGTAACAGGGTATTTACAAGTGCAATACAACCTAAGAGAATCCATATTTGTGTACAAATGAAATATTGAAATATTTACTCATTTACTTCTTATAATTGTCATTTTAGCTTTAATTCAACAAAAGGTATTGCATTTCAAAATTATGTTGTAATTTTTATTAGAATTATTAGATTTTATTTCACAAAATGTAAAAGTGATCAGACGAATAATTCAAATAATAATTCACAAAAAAAAAAAACTTTTCACATTGATTGATGTATTTCCGAATGAAGGTTTTCCGAACCAGCTTTGTATTTCAGAATAAAGGTGTGCTCTGTCAGTCAAATTGTGACTGGCACGTCAAATTCATTTACTTATCCCCCCCTCCCCCAACAGAGACATACAGATATACACACTCTTTATGGACAGAAGTATTGAGGCACCTGGACATTATATCTACAGCAACTTTCATAACATCCCATTCTAAATCCGAAGGCATCATCGAGATATGGGGGTTGTCCTGGTGGCTGTCAGCTTTAACTGCCGCCAATCTTCTGGGAAGGCTTTCCACAAGATTGTTGGAAGCATAGAATTGTCCAAAATGTCTTGCTATGATGAAGCATTGAGAGTTCCCTTCACTGGAACCAAGGGGTCTAGTCCAACCCCTGAAAAACACCCCCATACCATTATCCCTCCACCACCAAACTTTACAGTTGGCACAATGTAGTCAGGCAGAAAACTTTCTCCTGGCATCCTCCAAACCCAGACGCATCCATCAGACTGCCAGACAGAGAAGCATGATTCATCACTCCACAGAACGTGTTTTCACTGCCCCAGTGTCCAGTAGTGGCGTACTTTACACCACCTCATCCGACACTTCGCACTGCGTTTGGTGATGTGAGGCTAACATGCAGTTGCTCGGTCATGGAAGCCCATTCGATGAAGTACCTGGCTTCCACTTTGCATTAAGTCAGTTTATGAAATTTCTTCCCTGCTAGATGAAAATTAGGCATCTGGTTTCACTTGAACTCCGAGCACATACATCAGTGCTCCTCTCCATTTTTTCTGCATTGGTGCACTGTTCCTGTTAGTGTTGCACGGTATATCGATACTGAGAAAGTACTGCAATACTCCGTTGTTAAAAACTATACCATTTTCTATTTTATTAGTATTGGTACTTTAAGAGTATTCCCTATAAATAATTGTTTGTTACAAAATAAGTCCCAAACTTTTCACCATTTAAGTTTGAGAAGCAAAATTAAGGGCAATGATAGCCTAACTGTTTAATTTGACTATGTTTTTAGTGAAGGTAATCATGGCATACAGTACATTTGTGTAAATATTCGCTATTACTAGAAAATCTGTGCAGTGCATAGGAGTGCCAAGGAGGTGATATCCTGCCAATTTAAAAAAATGGAAAAGAAATCACAGGATTGAAGTATAGAGGACAATACTGGATAACATATAAGCTTTAGTAACACCATGACCTTGATCTAATTATTTACAATAACCCAATTATCAGTGTTATAAAAGTATCAAAACATATTGAATGGCTGTACAGCTCAGCAGCTGCAACTGAATAGCTGCTGTTTTGTTAAAACATGCTCAGTGTCCCTCTGCACCTGAGACAAAATAGGCTACAATTTGCATTTTGTTTATTTTGACTGATATCGACAAAATGTTATATAATTAAAAAAACAAATAATTTTAAGTTCCGCATTCTGTCATCTATTTACCCCTTAATTTTCCTGATTTTTTTTTTTTTCCTGTGGTATCTAAACCACATCTGTATCTCAATATTGGAGGCAGGTATCGTATCGAAGTCATGATTTTGGTATCATGGCAACACTGTGTCCTGCAGTGATGATGTACTTTCCTATGACATCCTTGCCAGGAGTGCATCAGAATCAGCATTTTCACTGCAAAAGATGCATCTCAGACTAACTCAGCGAGTGGTTTGAGTGATTGGATCACAAGAGTGGTCGTTTACACCTGTATTCAGCGCTGTCCACTTGTGACCCAAAATGCATTTTAGATCCAAGTGTAAACTGGGCCTCAGACCAACAGAATCACATAGAGAGACAGACAGAGAGAGAGATACGCACATCCTGATTTGTTAGATATTTTTCTTAACTGAAATCACAATAAAAGACATGAATTCGTGGTTCTTGTTGTTAGACATTTTTTATACATTGAAACAAAATATAACAAGTTCAGTTGGCCTTGTTGGCTGTCATCCTTCATTGACAGTTTCAGTTTCGTAAACAAGCAACTGTTTTTTTACTGTAGAAGCAACATGGTCTGGTCAGGTGGTGCAATTGGTTTGTGTCAATTGGCGTAAGCAGTATTTTTCTTAAAAATATGTGATGATAATAAATGCGAAAATGAATGTGGAATAAAATATAATTCTCTACTGCAGTGTAATAACATGATTTAACAATTTTACATAATTTGTCAAAGATTGTTTACAAAATGAGGCATTTTTGAACAAGCAATATTGAAAAAATGCATAAAATTTAAATTTTGAGATAATCCTAATCTAATCTGTGATATTTTAAAATGAAGTATTTATTTGTACAGTTTTAGTACACTTACATACACTTACATACACTCCAGGTGGAAAAAATATTCAATATTCCTCATTCTTCAGTAGTTACACCATTTGACATTTTGAGGTGCATTCAGTTACCATTTTGTAAAAATTGCGCAAACCTCATTAAAGCTTTATTGTAAGGTGACGCCAAAAAAAAATTATATATATATTTTTTTCTATGTAACAAAGTAAATTACTTTCCATGAAGCGGTTTATACACGACGTTATAAAACAGAATGCATTTTCAGAGTTTTTAATTCAATGAGCCAAGAATGCCTTGGCTTTGTTTAGCAAGCCACCGTAATAGAGTTTGGGAGATTAACCACCTAGGCAGTCTTAATTTGCCGTCTAGAGAAACAAAGTGTTTATTTTACTGCTCGGTCCTACGAGGGAATGGATCCATAAGACGTCAAATTAGTAATAAGGTTAGCATTAAAACAGTGCATTCCTTACCAGAAAAGAACGACTTAATTCAAAAATTTAACATCGGGTTTCTATACTAACCAGTACAAACGAATGTCTCGAAATGTACTGAAACCAAAATAATAAAGAAAATAATAATAATAATAATAATAACAACAACAACTTTATTGGAATTCATTTTTTAACAAACGGACATTTTCTTTTCTATTACGTTTCGATGTCCCTATAGTTACTACATAAACTTCACGTAAAAGAAAGAAAAAGAAAAACTAGCAAAGCCCTCGCTTGCATTAACGGCACCAAGCGACCACTTCAGACTGAGCCTTCATTGCGATGTCTGACTTGGACCGGCGTTTCTGCCTTCACTTTCAGTATGAAAATGGTACATTCACGCTCAGTATTCAGATCTGTTCAAGGACTTGGCCAGTTCAGCATTTTCCTGTCCAGTTTCCAACCCAAATAACACACAGCACACTGACGTCGGCGTGCTGCCACACAGCGAGCTGTCAATAAGTCGAGCAGCATTTTTCCCTGTTGGCTGCGATCTATGTATTGAGAACAATAATTTAAAGTAATTTCCCCAGTATTTATAATAATCTAAGATATGAAAAATGAACAGAAACATAGCTCTAGTTCTATAATAAGGCGTCCACTTAAAATCACCATTCTGGAAACGGAGGCATTCTCTATGCAGCAAAATATTAATCCTTTAAACAAAATCCACATTGCCTCAACATAGGAAAAGACTGAACGCACTTCGCCCAATACTTTTGGAGATATAATTATTTTAACATCAAGGAATCATTCTAAATAATACCTTAAATTAATCTCTCTAGTTTCTCAAAACTCTGAAGTTAAAGAAATTAGTAATCAAATTAAGTAAAAAAATACGTTATTCTGTCGATCACTAAATCAAACAAAAAAGAAGTAATGTCAAGTTATTTCCAAATATCGAGTGCTGACTCAAGACATTGGCAGACAATGGTTAAGTCTTCAACTAACGGACGCCCATACAAAATTACGAAAGACAAATTCGGCAAAAAGTTACCAAAGGTCCCCTAAAACATCAAAAACAAATACTGTGATGCAAACAACTATTTAACTATAGGCCGTAGGCTATGCATATACATATCCAACTGTCAATACAATTTTACTGCAAAATACTCATCCAATCGCAACCCCATTGCATTATAGAAACGGACTTAAGAGTTACAATGCGACCACAGTTTCCCACGAAAAAAAATAAACAGACTCACAACGAAAAGACATGCTAGCAGCGTGCCTGCAAACCCATTTCTTCTGCACCTTCACAGACATCAACGCTGTCATAATGCATAAATCGCAATTCAGCCCATCTCCTCACCTGCTTTTGTAGGAACCCGACATGATTGAGCGCGGCTCTTTCTATTTTTTTCGTCTCCGCAGACCAGCCGGAAGTCAGTGTCACAAGAAAAACAGTCCGATGCGGGAACTCGGCTTTCCTCAAGTAAAGAAGAAGGTGGGGGGAAATATTCAAATGTACACGGTTGTTCGCCGCAGAGGCTATTTTCTAAACATATTTAGAACTTAGAAATTATTCAGCTTTTTTGGCCGTAAACGTCACATCCGCATACAGAGTGACGCAAGGCTTAGTTACACAACGTCAACGTACATTTCAAAGGGAAAAAGTACATATCTTCTTTGTTTAAATTCCGGAAAATAATCAAAATTCATTTCCATGGGGAAAAATATAGGTATTTTATGACTGAATAATACTAAACCAAATCCTAATATGCTGCTCTGTTAGAGTTTAAATTAATAACAACTAGGACGCCAAACAGCAAAAAGCATGTTTGTCAACTAAAACGGAGTTTTTATTTTGTCAGGTTAGTGTAGTACGGTTTGACAACTGTCTTGGTCAGCCGGCCAATTAGTTAATTGTGATAACATTTTTTTAAAATCCCCCTTCCTAACGCAGGAAGTAATTCCTTGCGCTGGTCTTTAGCAAACGGGAAGTGGCGATTTTATTGTTGACAGCTGAGTGTTACACGAAACAGCAAAAGCAAAACACACAACCTGTTTTAAAATAAAACAAAACAGCCAGTTCGTATCGAATTAACCGGAGCGACTACCCGTGATCGGGGTCAAGGTGGGAGGACTGTCTCACAGACTGTCTTCTTGTGCGGCGCTGTGCAAATGCTGCACGGTGTTGAAGACCGAGGTAACCCGCTGGCAGCCGTAGCAGCTAGCTAGCAGAGCTCGCCGATGCATCGGATCGGGATCGCCGTTTAGCCCTCAACAGGCACGTCGATCGCAAGGTAACCGAGATCCTCGACCCCTCCGCCTCCCCGGGGGATTTTCTCCCTTTTTCCGTGGAGGTGAGGCTCTGTCAGGAGTCAGCGCGGTTTGTCATGTTCTTTCACCTGCACATGAACAATATTAGCCAGATGCATGTCTTGTCTTAAGTCATTTGTAAGTGTGTGTTTTGCTTTTTTCTAAGTGCCTCCCTGACCGGGGTGTCCGCAAATAACACTGCCAGCAGCGGTAACACGTCGGCACGGACTTCTTAGCAGATTACCCTATTTAATCACACTCGTTTTGCATTTTTGGCCATCAAAAGCTGAATCTTGCCTAGTCGTTCCTTGCATTTAGGCTAATGTAATCAACTGGGAAACCGAAAGTGTACCAGTGCATTGGACAACTTTGAAGGTGGGTGTGCGGGTAATCGGACGCAGATGTGTTTGATCGTATCATTCATGTAATAAATACATAGTAGATATAATCTGTGTCCGTGCAACAATCTTCTAAGTACAAGCGTGTGGTAGCAAGAGTTCAACACCCTAAAGCTCAGGGTAAGGTTTGTTTGCACCTCTGCACTTCTCATTAATTACGTACCTATACGCTAATATGTACAGATGTATACAGTCTATCACTGCAACGGTGAAAGTTCGAGCAAACTGATGTGTATAATGTTAAAGACGGAGCTACATGGGACGGACTTTTGATGGCACTCCTTATATAAACAGATGGGCCTGTTACAAAGCGGGCCGTTGGGAAAACACGACGGCAGTCAAAACTCTACTATAAATACATATACTTTATACGCCGTTTGAAACATGGCCTTATGGAGATGTTCTGACTTGATTTGCCCACGATACTCCAGCAGACAGACAGATTTGGTCGCCGATCACATTGAGTATTGATCCAGGGAAGCCCGGTTCTGAGTTTAGTTGCAGTTAATGGTCAGTCCAACAGAAAACCATGTCTTTTCCTCCCGTGAGGATCTGGAAGTGTATGGATTTGTGAAGCGTGATAAATGCAATAAAGAACTGAAAGTGACGTCCTGATGATCACCCGAAGAAGCTGGATAATTACTTGGATGAATATGAGCTGATATTTGAAAATGAACTGATATTTATAGCAATTACAATGCCTCTCTACTGTGCCTTTTCTTTTAAATGACTATCTGTGCTGAATTCAATTAAATATTTGAAATATATATTTTTCCTTTTCTTGATTCCTGATTTGAACAGTCCAGCGTGGTTCTTGTTGGGTCATACTGGCTGATGTCTCTGTTTGCCCTACAGGTTTTGGCTCTTATTGCCTGGGGTGCGGTACAGAGTTTTAGGTCTTCCACATTTCACCCAGCGTCAGTCGGCCTCCCAATGCCTTCTGAGTGAGGCTACAGCTTCACTTATCAGCCTCCAGGCCAGCTGCTTGCTCCCCATCATCGACTCTGTGGGGGAGAGGGAGGGAGGTACGGAGGAGGCGGAGGGTTTACCATGGCGACCAAAGTGGGGGACGACCCAGATTCTCTGATCACACTCTCCACGGATTATTGCCTGCGGAACCTGAGCCGGACCATGTGCTGCACAGGCGACAAGGGCGGTCTCTGCCTGCGTCCGGACGTATTTCTGCCCAGCGAGATCTGCGACAAGCTCGTCAACGCGTACGTCTGCTTCTCTGTCCGACTGGCAGCTAGGAGCAGGTCGCAGCAGATGCTGACGCTCCCATGTGTTTGGTGTTCCAGGTACATGGATTTGGTGCACACGGACAGCGACTTTGAGAGCCATGATGGCTTTTTCCAGCTCTTCTCGGACCCTCTGAGCACCAGGCTCTCCCGGGTCCACCTGAGGGAGGACACCGTGTTGGACCGGGACCTGCAGGCCATTGCCAAGCAGGTGGGCATGTGTTCAGGATCCATCTGCAGAAATGACACTCGGCATCAAAGAACAGACACATAAACATAACATGGACTGCAGTCCGCTTGGATGCAGAACATGTGTCTTATCTGTATTATCTAGTACTGGCCCTGTTGAGTTTAATGGTGAGAAATCCTTTCACCTTTTTCTAGACTTATCTTCAGCTAATTCACACCTCATCGATCCGTCCATCGTCTAACTGCTTGTCCTGTAATTCACACTCAGAACATACAGCACATGAGGCCATTCAGCACAACGTATGGTTGTTTTGTGTTAAAGGGTAAATACTATTTAATTTAGTGCTGACTTAATCTTGGGCTGCCATCAGGGGTGTATATTGAAATATTTTTTGTCCGTTTTAAGATTTGAATTATGTTTCGTCTCTGTTGCATTTTACATGTTTGATGTTTTGACCCCATCTTTGTCTAGCAACTCTTTAAGACCTTGAATAATTATTTTTGCCATGTAAGAGCTATATTACTTTTACTTAAGCTCTGTTTAATTCCTGTCTTTAAAAAGGCCTCTTGGTTTGTTTCTGTTGACCCTGTCAGGACCTGATTGAGCTGCACCTGACCAACTGCAACAACCTATCGGCCCACAGCCTGAAAACGCTGTCTGACTTCAGGCACACGCTGGTCTCCCTCAGCCTCTTCGGCTGCACCAACATCTTCCACAGGAAGGGCATGGACTTCAGTTTCCAGGGCTTCAACCGGCTGAGGCTGCTCAACCTGGGCTGCCTGCCCCCAGATGTGGATGCAGAGGCCCTTCTGAGTCCCCTGACTTCCCTCACCGCCCTCGACCTCTCGGGCCTCCAGCTCCCCAGACCGGCCTTCTTGGCCCAGTGGAGGGACCGTCTGACCTCGCTGGTGCTGTACAACGTGGATCTCTGCGAAGAGGTGTTCCACACCGTGCTGCAGATGGACCAGCTCCGGTGAGCTGTGAGGCCCGGGAGCCTCTGTGCAAATGTCCATGTTCTCTTTGGCGTTGTGTCTGCTGGTGGGATTGTTCCTTGCCACGGAGGTGGGCTTCATCATACTCAATTAGGCGAGTGATGCAGTACCCCAAAGGGGTTATGGTCTCTCTGTACCCCCAGAATCTGTATATATTGTATCATTTGAGGCTTGTGGGTAATCGTTGGAGGGGGGGTTGCCGGTGGCAGTGGGGGCCCGCCTTTCTCCCTGCGCTGGGGGGTAACGGCCGCCTTGTCTCACTGCCTCTTTCCGTCTGCAGACACCTGGACATATCGCGAGAGAGCCGACGAAGCGGCAAGTTCAAGCTGACCAGGAAGCTGCTGACGGCCGTCGTGCAGAGCCTCACCCACCTGGTGTCGCTGGACATCTCGGGCCACGTCATGCTGGACAACTGCGCCGCCCCCCCCTTCGAGGAGGCCGTGGGACGCCCTAGGTAGGAAGCCCTGGGGCTCCACTTTCGGATGCTTTTTATTTCTTTGTCACTCCTGAGAGAAGTCTTGGGCGCCTTTAAAGCCCCCCCAAATTACAGACCTCTGCAGTGTCTTTGATTCTCTTATGTTGAACGTTTCTTGGGCGGGGAGGGAGAGCATTGCATGCTAAGAAGTTTCTCCTTGTGTGTGTGTGTGTGTGTCTTGGCCTTGTGCAGCACTGATCCCAGTAAAAGCAGCATCTCCCCGCTGCGTGAGCTG
>JAABNX020000130.1:24984335-25009249 GCA_015163995.2 Mormyrus lacerda
AAGGAACATTGATGTTTGATATCTGTCTGCTTTGTTTGTAGTCAAAGTAAACATCTCCACATTGTCCTCCTTTTTTTCCACTTTTTGTTGTTCTAACATGATTCGAAATGGTGTGTGTGTGTGTGTGTGTGTGTGTGTGTTTGTACACTTGTCCTCGCGCGTCCTGCCATGATGATGCATAAAAAAACACACTCCTGAGAAAGTAGAAAACAATGGTGCCAGTTAAGTATTCAACATTACCCATTGATGTCATTTTTATATAATCCCCCCCCCACACTTTCATAAGGGTTTTATTTTTGTTTATTTGATTTAAAGCTTATTTATATTTTAGAAATTGAAAGTGGAGAGTCAGACCTAATGATAATAGGAAAGCTGAGTGTAGTGCAATCCTAAGGGTTTTGGTTGCAATATATAACAATAATAATTATTAGCGTCAGACTTTTCTATGTAAATGAACTTAATTGTTTATGGCTAATAGTACACAATTAAAATATGGATTTCTGAAGATAATCTTTTTGCTCAAAAGGAAAAGCAGTTTATTATGGTGGATTCATGTGTTTAGTAGAAACTTGAACTAAAGTGTTTCAAAGTCATGCCAGCCATTATCAGTGAGTTCCAGGTGATTTAATTTTAACAAATGCATCACAAAATGTTCAAAATCATATGCGAAAGCTGTCCTTTCTCTCAAAACGTGCGTGTCGGAGCCAGTTAACCAATTGCTGCAATAACGACTATGCTAAGCATTTAATGTATATTTTTGAAATCGTAATTCTCAAAGTTGGTTGTGTAGAGCACATACCAGGCATCGGAAGGGTTCGTGTCCCTCTAATGGGGGCACGTTAATTCCCGTTAGCCTCTGCATCTGTTTTTGTGAATAACTGCTAGGGATTTAGGGGTAAGAATTTTTACATTTTGATGTGTAAGCAGGGTCTCCTGCGTCCTGCCATTCCCATTTGTCCTCCAACTGGTCTAATCTGAATTCAGAAATATAGTGTCTGTGGTGCCCTTATAAATTAGTTTGTCCAAGACAGACTTTTATGGACTTGCAGTCCATTTTGAATGTCTGTTTTAGCATGTATGTGTATGTATGACAGCTGAGGGATATTATAGCTCTGTTCATGTGAGTTATTATGGTGTTCTTGTGACACTCTGTCTCCCAGCCATACCAGGCTTTTACATTAACGTTTCTTAGTATGAATGTTGGCTTTAGCGTCAGGATTTCCAAGCTAAATATGAGGTGCCAGACAGAGTGGAGTGAGACACTAAGCAGTGGGTGAAAAATGTCTCTTTTTTTTTTTTTTTTTATATATATTTTTTTTTTTTATTATAAATTCTAATGGATTACCCATGTTAGCCGACGAAGCAAGCAAGATCTAATGTTCTCATCTTATTTTCACACCATTTATCGTTGTCAAGTTGAAACACTCAGGGTGGGTGTGTGTGTGTGTGTGTGTGTGTGTGTGAGTGAGAGAGAGAACGATTGTAGGGGAATATGGAAAAAAGTAATAGTTATTAGAATCAATAGTTTCTCTGAATGTTGGCTTACCATGACAAAAAACTTTAGTTCTGTTTAAATGGGGGGGGGATGATTAGTGTACTGGTTTCATTCTCTCACTTATTTACCACTTTGATTGGTTAAAATAAATAAAAGTTGCAGTGACTGTGTTTTACTGCTGTTGGTTTTTTTTTTGGGGGGGGGGGAGAATTAATATGCAAAAAAGGGACTCCCACATCCAATGGCAGCACTGCTTACATTTTATGTGTCTCGAGATTAAAGGAGCTGTTGCACCAGAATTTCTTTGTTGGGCCAACTATCAAAATCCGGCCAGGAGTCCCAGTACTGAGCCTTTGTGTGTAGTGTCCTGTCGGGCTTCCTTCAGAGGATGTCCAGCCTAGCGGTTCAGCAGTATGGTACGAGCTTTTATCCATGGCGGTGACAGTCATCAGATGTGCTGCCCTGACAGTCTGAACTGGGCCTGTACCAGAAATTAAAATGTCCATTTGAGTCATTTAAGTAAGTGGCAGCCCCTGCAGGTGATAACCAAATTCCACATCAGTGACTGCTATCTTACATTAGTTATGTTCTTGAGGTGTGAGCTGAATGTAGTTTCACTGACGTCTGCTGGTCCCCTATTGGATGACATTCCTGTCGTGACAACAACTTCCTGGGGAATTCCAGTGCCATATGACCTCCCTGTTTTTTTCTGTGAGATCCTGGAAGTCAATCTTATCATGTCAAGAGACCCAGCTGGTTAGTCACTAGAAATATACAGAGGTGAAGATTTACAAATCCAGACCAAGATTTTGTTTCCAATTGAGTAATCTGTGACTTTATACTTATTTGGTTGGTTGAAACAAAATTTTGGTCTGCATTTGTACACTCTGGATTTGAAGTCTCTCTCTCTGGTAATATATTTGAGAATCAACAAGGCAGAGCAGGCAGCTGATAGCTACCTCAGCCAATTTTCAACCTTTACTCTCCCTAAATCCCATGCAACAAACCAGGTGGAGATTGGAGGATGGCTGCTGTGACATCATTCCTTAATGAAACTTATGCCAAAGTTTAAATTATCTACAGTTTAATAAGTATAATTTATAAATACGCAATACTGTGCTTCACCCTTTTCCTGTAAGTGATTTTTCGGTGTATGATAGTCTGGAGACTAGAACACAGGGAACACTGTCATTTAAATCACGGTCCTCGAGGTCCGAGCACTGCTGGTTTTCCAGCCTTCCTTTACCTGTGAGCCAGGTATGAAGCCTCTGACCAATCAGAATCAGTAATTATTAAACTAACTACCTGGGAGAACAGAAAACAAGGCCTGAATTTGGAATCGAGGGCCAAATTTGAAGAACCTTTCTGTAGAGGACACCAGTTCACCGCACATTTGTGGACTGCAGTGATATAATTAAACAAACATATGCCATGCACTTGGGGGTGACACAGGGACTTTTAAATGTTATTGTCTTAGTTTCACACTTGTTCATAGCCTGGGCTAGTCTCCACATGTAAACACCCAGCTGTTGGTTCAATTCCACATTTCAGGCTTTTTTTTGCTTTATCAAGTTTGATCAATAAATGTTTGAGAAATTCTGATGAAGTACTTTGCTCTATGCTTCAAAAGACTACATGCTGATACAGAGCACTGCAGCGCCCAGCACAGGACAAACCATCTCAGGGATGAGAACCCAAGAGGAGCTGTGCAGGTGATGACGCCTTAGCGCCACACTAGTGTGAATTGAATGTTATTTTCTGGTGGCTGGAGTGCCGGTATTGACACCATCCGCTGCACGTCAGAAGACCTGCTTAAACTGGTGACCTTTCGATTGCTGGCACAGATCCCTAGCCTTGGAGCCACCACTCCACCCCACAGTGACTAAGTATGCATATTCAGGTATGACTGGAGGAAAATACCTTATAAAAATGTTATTTTTTCCCTTCCCTTCACTTGCTACATTGCCCCGATTGGCCACTGCCCCTCCCCTGGGAGATGTACTGGATAAGGGCTGAAACATCTGCAAACGGGGGCTTTCACCTGAATGTGCACTGGTGGGGGTGTGACAATTCCAAGCAGGGATAACATCGCTGTACAAGATACTGACCCAATGAAGCTTGCTGTCCTTTTTTTTTTGTCCTGCATATGGTGAAAATATCAATAAAAACCATTATATACACTTAGTGGTCTCTTTGTTAGTTATACCAGGAAGTATGATGGGCTCCTCTTTGCTACTTGGTTGTCTCTAATGTGACATCCCATATCCCATATTTCTTGTAATAATCCTACTAGAGCTGAGTCCCTCCCCCCTAAGGTTCTAGTCCAATGGTACCTCATTCTGTATACCCGTTATTTTATACACTTGTGGCCTTTCTGTTAGCATTAACAAATCTGACCATTCTTCTCTGACCTCTCACATTAACAAGGTGTATTCAGTTCTATAAATGGCATTAACTGGATGGCATTCTTTGGAAACTCTAAACTATATGTAGTGCTTTAATATATGTAAACTACATATAGTTTAGAGTTTCCAAAGAATGCCATCCAGTTAATGTCGTGTATATATATATATATAGAGAGAGAGAGTGAGTTTTTAAAATTCTGGAACCACAAATCCATAACATACAATATCAATAATTGCATCATGTTTTCTATTAAAGTGATCTAGTACTATATGTTTCCAAGAAGAATGGCAGATATATCAATGTGTTTATACAAGTTATGTGGTTTATATACATTGTTAAAAATGGATGAGTGGCTATATACTAGGTTAATAATAAGTAAATGAAAGATAATTAATTTTATAGTTATATAATTTTTACAGTTATCATGGTGGCATGATATTTACAACAGTTTCCAATACAAATCGCGTAGTTCAGCTCATAGTGCCTTCATATAGTGGTTTTGTAATTATTGAAGCACAAGATTAAGGGTAAATTCCACAGCTTCTAACATTAATTGGTTTTAATTTATCGACCTAAATGTCTTTTTAAAGCTGGGTAATGTGCATCACGCCACAATAATGTTTACATTGGTTTCTATGGTAATATGGCTTGCACCGTTACTCCAGCAACATACTTATAATTATATCCTGGGTCAAATATTCGCCAATCACAGACTTTTAAAGTAATCACATCGTTTAAATTAGCCAATCATAAACGACGGGGCGTGTACGTGCCGGAAGAACGGCTTCGTGGAGACAGACTCCATAGGGAGAATGTGAAAATAAGCCCGTTGTTCGATAAAATATTTCGCTATTTGACTTGTCGCTTTCTCATGGTAAGACCAATTGAGTGTTTTTTTTGTACTCAGTACGGTTAACATCTCGCGATCTTTAAACAAGGGAAGACCGTGCCTCAAACTTGTCTGCTTTGCTTCGCCGTTAGCTTATTTATCTACATCAAATGTCTGTGATAGAGCACGTCTATTTAGAAAATGTCCTATCGCAAGTTTGACACATTCAGTTAAAATGTCATAGCTCGCCAGTGATATATTTATTTATAATTTGTGGTTTTGCTTAAGTAGTATGGAATGTGCTAAAAATTCCACTTGTATTGGTTTTGAAGTAAATCATTTAAACATCAAGACACATTGAAATGTATTCTCTAAACCCTCCATAGGACAAATGGGTATAGAAAATGGATGGACTTAAAAGACTGTGCTTCTTGAATAATGCCCCTGCCACCCCACTGTCATAAGTGTCGGTTAAATGCATGAGCTACCCAAACTCCTCCTTTGGAAAAGGTCGACCTGAGATGTACTTAGCTTTGTGTGAGCAACACAATGGCTGGAATGACTGCAGCCCAGAAGCTGGTGCTTTGTGTGGATGGTTTTTTTCAGGAACACCATCTTGCCGCTTGCTTCAAAGTGCTCAGGGAATCATTTTCCCATTGGCATGTTGGCTCAGTGGGTAACACTGGTGCCTCACACCTCCAGGGTTGGGGGTTTGAAGTGCACTTTGTTGTGAGGATTCTTCCACTTACTTTGGATCCCTCCTGCAGTCCAAAGACTTACAGTCATCTCTGAATTCTTCACAGTACATGTTTTGCCGTGGAAGGGACCGACATCCTATCCATGAAGTATCCCGGCCTTGCATTGAAGGAGGGGGTCCATTTAACGGTCTTGATAAAATAAATGCTGTACCCTGAGAAACGTCTGCTTGAGAATGTTCCTGAGATTTCTTAATCTCACACGACAACAATGTCCAAAGACCCTTGACTTGGTCATCTTCCCCTCTCCCCAAAGAGAAAAGCAATGAAGAGCCCTAACGCCTCCCCCCCCCTGCATGTGCACGTGACGGAGAGCACCCCCGTGCACGTCCACGTGAAGAAGAGCCAGAAGAGCAGGCCTAAGAAGACAGGCCAGGTTAGATGTTAAGGCCAGGTCTGAAAATGACCGGCAGCAGTTAAATTACGAGGCTGACGCTGCTTCTCTCCTATGTAGCTGAAACCGAAGGCGGAGACGTTAAGCTTGCGACCGACAGCCCGGGTGAAGGCACGGGCCCCATGGATTCCCCCTGGAAAGGCCTCTGTCCGGGACATCTCGTACAAATGGGAGGTCAGTGACAAGCTCTCCACAAAAAGCTTTACCTCTGACCACTTTCCTTTATGCTTTTTTTTTTTTAGTCATTCGCTTTTTTCTGAGCGTAGTTCAGCGGGTCGCGTCAGAATACGTCATCCTGCTTGAATTTCATTGGACTATTCAGTTATTAAATTAGTACTGTTGAGTATTTAGTTAATGTAATTATTTGGAGAAAGGAAGATACTGTCCAGACTTTGGTGGGACAATTCCGCTCACCCTCTTTAGTGTCTTGGTTGGATGTCAGAGCACTGATCAACATAAAATGCATTACAGAATGCATAAAGAAATCATTCCTCCTGATAGCCATAAGATTGTACAATTGATCAATCAATCAGTCAATTAATCAGTCAACCAATCAGGACATGTTCTATAATATGTACAATGACTGTTAATTATCTTGGTACAGTGTACCAAGTGTGACTGCCGTGTCTTTTTGTCTTGTTGTCTGGTTGGGAAATGTGCAGTTTTACAACAATTTCCTTTGAGAGAGTCAGTTTTTAGTATTTTTATCCTGTACAGATTTTCATTTCCTGGGAGCTGAGTACAGCCTCTTTCTGACAGCCAATCAGAATCACCCCTGAGCTCACCTGTGGCCACCCACGCCCGATATCTGTGTTTAAGGGGCCCACTCACCGGTTGGAGATCGCACCCTTGCTGCAGCCAAACCCCTCACCTGGGCCACTGCAGCCAGAGGACTTGTCCACCGATGAAGAGGAGGTGCTGCACGGACGCATCGGCCAGTATGAGAGGAAGATTGACAGCCTGATGTCGGAGGTCAGCTCGCTGAAGAATGAGGTTGGCGCATGGACCCTGACCACCAAATCGGTGTATGCTCTGTCTGTAGTGTATGTGGTGTGGTAACTGTCTGGTGGGATTCCATGGGTCCCAGCTAGAGCTGCGGAAGAAGGAGCAGCTCCTAGAGCGCCAGTCGGAACATCTGTGCGCCTCACAGCGAGTCATCGAGGAGCAGGAAGAGGTGCTGGCCGAGGCGGCCAAGGAGCTGGAGGTCACAGAGCTGGAGAACTCCCGCCTCCGGCAGTCCATGGAGAAGATGCAAGAGGAGAGCGACTGCACTAGGTGATACAGGATGTCCGGGTGGGCAGTAGGCGATGAGGGATGTCCGGGTGGGCCTTCTACGGACTGTGCAATTATTTACACAGTAAGGTACCAAACGGTTATATTTTTAGAGAGAGAAGTCTATACTTCCATCACATCTTGATTAGTTTATTTCAAATCCATTGTGACGGTATACAGAGAGAAGAAATAAAAATAGCAAAAAAGTCTATATACTTGATGATGACGATGATAACCTTTTATTTAGAACATATACAACAACCAATATATACACATACGTAATTACATGTGTGTGCCGCAGACAAAATAAACAAAATCTAACTGTATCTTTTTACAAACTGCTAAAAATTAAATATATATCGGTTGGATAGGTCACACATGGCTAATACCTGATCCGTGTAATTAGGTTTGGATCGGTGCCGAAACCGATCTGAATATCGGATCGTGCACCTCTAGCTGCGTGTCACTACAATGGCTGAAGATGCCAAAGTGGGATAGAAATATAAAAGACAGGAAACATTAAGCGCACACATTACTGACTCCTGGGTGGAAATAGCATCTACCTAAATTTCATTAATCTCCGAGTTCTGTACTGTTTGAATTGTGCAAGATTTTGCCGCACTGTTAAGGTGTTGATTAGATATTTTAGAAAGAAAATTATTAATAGATGGTTTTAATGTATTAACAGAAATTTCTCCATCGTGCCCCATGACATCTAACCCCTTGGCTGCTGAATGTGACCCCTCCCTTTGTCCTGCTCCGCCCTCACCCCTATGTACAGGCTGGAGAAGGAGGCTCTGCTGAGGAAACTGGTGGAGGCCGAGATGGAGGGGGCTGCCGCCTCCCGCCAGGTGGCAGCCATGAGGGAGACAGTGGGCCACATGCGCAGCGTAAGTGGCTTGGGCTGAGCCGTCGCTGGCCGTGCTGGTATGTGTCAGGCCAGAGGAAATGGGGACATGTCACACGGCGCTCAGCCGTCTTAGGGGGCGTGTGGCGCTTGAGGGGTGACGACGGCAGAAGTGATGATCGGGAAGGAGAATCTAGGGAGGCCTGTCTTAATAAACCTAGGAATAATGTTATTTAAGCGATATTCTATCAAGCAAATAGATGGTTTCAAAATAAAACTGAATACCTCAAACAAAAACCTACACCCATCGGATGCTTGCTCTATCCTTTACTTTTCGCAGTTTAGAGAACCTCTACTTCGCAGAGACTCTAAGCAAATGAACTTCCATGCCTTTGTTCTCAGGGTAATTAATCTCTAAATAAATCTATGTCCAGATGTAGCCCAAACCAAAGCCTTAAGCATAGCAGGACATTTCTTGAATATTCTCTGTGTAGTACTCCCTCACACTACAGACACCCCCCACCCCACCCCCGGCTTCCATAACAGGTTCATGCAATTGACTTGGTTTAAAACCACAATTGACTATTAATCTTTAATTAATAATTGTTATTTAGCATGTATACGTCACCATTTATTCTCTGCTATGGATAATTTAGATGGCATCACAGGACAAATACATGTGTGTCTCTCCTCTTCCTCCAGGAGAAGAGGATGTCTAGTTCAGAGGCTTCCTTGTTGACAAGGCAGAAGGAGCTTCTCCTGCAGAAGCTGGAGACCTTCGAAAGCACCAACCGCACCCTACGCAATTTGCTGAGGGAGCAGCGTGGCCGTGAGGTACGCTCTCCTGCCAGCAGGGGGCGAATGTCACAAACTACACAGATCAAAGACAGGCTTACATGACCTCTCTGTCCGGGTGTGGTTTTTTTTTTTTTTTTGAATGGGTAGATGGATGTGATGAGGCTGGCAGAGCAGAAGGATGCACTGCTGGAGAGGCTGACGGACGTGGAGGCACAGAATGCGGTGCGTCTGACCAGTCCCGGGCCAGGTTCTACTTTCTTTGATCAGCCAACGAGAGCAGAGTTTGGTCCAGTGTTCACTAATTGGCCTTGGGTCAACTTTATGTTCTTATTTATTTATTTAGCGTCTTCTGGTGAGACTGCAGGAGAAGGAGAGCAAGGCAGATCAGCTCACCGTCCTATTGGAGTCGGAGAAGGTATGTGCCGCTCGCCTGGTTATCCGGTCTGCCTTGGGTCGTCGGTTGTGCTCCTGCAGCCAACCACGTGATTGTTCCCCGGCCAGGACAACGCGAAGACGACGGGCGAGCTCTCCAAAGTTCTGGAGTCCACTCGGGCTCACCTGCAGGGACAGCTGCGCAACAAGGAGGCTGAGAACAACCGGCTGGCCGTTCAGATCCGGGTACACAACCCTTTCTGCTTTTCTCTCTCTCCCTCTCTCGCTCACCCTCCCTCTCTCATTTCCCTTCTTTGGCTACTTTGCATTGTGGCAATTACGGTGCATGCGGCAGGGAAACCCAGGCAAGTACTGGGACATTAAGGAACACATAATTTGGAGACACATTAATGCCTTCACTTTTGGACCATGGAAGGAACCCCATGCGAAGTTTGCGAAGTTTGTTTACCATGACCCTCGGGTTCGGGGCCCTTGGAACGCGAGGCCCAGCACTGTCGTGTCATGTCGTGCTGTGCTGTGGATTGGGCTAGAATCTGGAGAGGGCGGCGGAACAGCAGCGGGTGGAGGCGGAAACCGTGGAGGGGCAGCTCGCGGAGCTGAGACAGAAGGCCGAGGCTGAGAAGGAGGCCCTGAAGAGGGCGACGCGGGTGCAGAGGCAGCGGGCGGAGCGCAGTGAGGACGCAGCAGGCCAGCTGAGCGCCCAGCTGCTGCAGAAGGTGTGTACATGTGTTATGCCTCACTGCTTACACTGTCCCTGGTCATTCACTGGCCATTCACTGGTCATTCACTGGCAGCTCAGCCTAGCTGCACTTAATAGACTCTTTGACAGCTTGTATGTTTCTAATGTTCTATTTTCCTCACTTGTATTTCTCTTTGGACAAAAGTGTCTGCTAAACAAATGCAAATGTAAATGTTCTATACAGATGTTACTAAAGCTGGTATTTATTCTTAATTTTATAGCATCAGCAGGGAAACACTCTGTTATTTGCATTCTGCAAAGATGACAGGGTAACATCCAGCTTTAGTGGCACGGAGAAACTGTTCTAAGATCAGTGCAAACCACAAGCCCAGGTATAAGTGAACATATGCAGGGAGGGATGAACAGTAAGATTGGTGTGCATGTTTACATCTTTTGAGATCACAGACTTCAATCCCACAGCGGTGGTGAACAGGTTACAGATATGGTGTTTGCTGACAGTCACTTAGGCGGGGGGGGGGGCCTGTGTGAGGAATGTGTGTAGATAACGACCCCTCGTGCGCCCCCCCCCCCCCCTCTCGCAGGAGGCCCAGCTGGCCGAGAGCATTTCGGCGGCGGAGGACTGGAGCAGCCGCCATGCTCAGTCGGTGAAGGAGAAGAGTCGCCTGGAGTCGGAGATCGTCATCCTCAACAGGTGAGCGAGGCCCCAGCCCCTGGGGGGGGGAGGGGGGGCTTCCTGGCTGCCATCACCACTGTGCCCTGGTGTGGAAAGTTTTTAAAAGTGAGCTTGTGTCTGTCCAAACCCCCCCCCCCCGCCCAGCCGTGTGTCGGAGCTGACAGAGCAACTGCGAGGTGCTGAGGACAAGACTCGGGCGGACAGGGAGGCTCTGCTGGACCGGCTGCACACACTCACCTCTGGCTACACCTCCACCCAACTGGAGAATCAGAGCCTCAAGGTGGACCGGAGCACAGCTTCCTCAGCACTGTCCCTTTAAGTGCTGCGTGTGTGTGTGGGTTTGCGTAGATCACATTAGAGGACCAAATTGTCCCCAAAGTGTAGTAAAACCTGAAATTTCCCTACTTTTGGGGACTCTTTTGAGGTCCACATTTCGATAACCTCAGTTTTATACAAATCTGTGAAAGCAATCAAAAAAGTAAAAATGCCAAAAGTCTTGTATTTGTGTTGGTTACTTATGGTTAAGGTTAGGCATGGGTAGAGGTTAAGGGTGTCGTGATTGGGATTAGGGTTTTTCCCATAGAAATGAATGGACCGTCCCTATTTAGGTAGGTAGACCTTGTGTGTGTGTATGTATGTGAGTCTGTATATACACACAGAAACTGTTCATCCATATATATATATATATGTTGTGTGTGTGTGTGAGATATTTAGCACAGTGTGTTAGTTACCGTGTTGATTTGATGCCCCCCTTAGGCCAGGCTTGCTGCGCTGGAGGAGAAGCTGACCCTGTCTCAGTCAGAGGTCCAGCAGGTGAAGGCCTCCCTGAAGCAGTACGAGAGCCTGGTGGAGAGTTACAAGACCCAGGTGGGAGTGTGTCACCGTGCAGGCTGAAATGCACGCAGGCACACGCAGTTATGCACATGTACTCTCTGACACAGACCGAAGGTACAGACATCTCCTTTTAATGCCATTTTTATCACAACACCAGAACATTTTTTTATAAAGATGTCACTGCAAATAAAAATAGAATGTTGCATTCTACATGATAGCCACATAATCCCATTATACAAGTCATTTAACGTATCATTTTGTGTTTTGAATTAGTCACATTACTGAAGTAAGAAACAGAAAATGTTTATAATGGCAAGCACACACTGATGCAGACATTGATTCCGAAATAAACTAACTATGGTTTGGCATAAAAGTGCCCTCGCGTTGGTCAGAATGCTCCGTCACGCACGTAAAGTGCTCCCTGGCTCCCCCTGCAGATGCAGAAGACCCGCGCCGAGGCGGAGGAGTACAGCGTGAAGCTGGGCCTGGCTGAGGAGCAGGCGGAGGCCCTGCAGCAGCAGCTGGAGAGAGAGGCGGCTGCGGCCAGGGGGCGGCTGCAGGGGCGGCTGGCCGAGCTGGAGCCGCTACCCGAAGCTGTGAGGAGGGCAGAGCTGCAGCTGCAGGAGGTGCAGGAGCGTGAGCGCGTGCAGGAGAGGAGGAACGTGGAGCTGAGTGGGGCGTTGGCCGAGATGCGGCTAAAGGTGCGTGTGCGTGTGTGTGTGTGTGTGTGTGTGTGTGTGTGTGTGTGTGCACTGTGTCTCTAAATGTGTGCTATCTGTTTATGAGAGCACAGCTGTCTGATGTCTATGCAGCTCAGTGTGTGGTAAGTGTGGAATGTAAAATAGCACCGCAACAGTAGTCTCATAAATGTTTCAGGCGAGCACTTACAGGTTTGGGTGCTGCACAAAACGGACCCTCTGCCAGAACGATTACCAGGTCTGATTAGCCCCAAGTCCTCTCATGTGCCCGTCTGTGTGAAAGCAGTCGCTGCGCACAGGCTGTCTCCCGCGTTCCGCCCCTGATCCTGGAATGTCTCCCCATAGGCGTCTCTGGCTGGGTTTAAGAACATCCCTTATGCTATGCTGACTCATTCTTGCCTCTCAGAGGTAGCCCTCTCCCATCTCTAGAAGCCTGGTGATGTTTTCTAATTTCCTTGTTTCTGTCTGTCTTTGCATTTTTGGGGTGCGTGTCCTCGGTGCAGGCGGAGCAGCAGGGTGTCCAGGTGCAGGCGGCCCGGGAGAAGAACCTGCTGCTGCTGGAAGAGAACAAGCAGATGCAGAACAGGGTGGAGGACCTGGACAGGTCTGCACTGCGTGGGCCAGGCCGTGGGCTGCTTCAGGATGACATGCCACCGTTACGCATAATTTACACATCATTTTATATATTTTTTTAATGATTTATACCACTGGATACTTCCCTGAGGCAGTGTTTTGTTTATGCCGCACCCCTCCTGTAACTTAAGGTCCATTGCTGTAGACCTTTTGATTCCAGTGTGCAGCAGTTGTTCACTATATCATGTATTGCCAGTCATTTTCTTACATTATTTATCTTCTGACTAAAACTGCATTAGGTCGATCCATGCACTTTGTGTTGCTATATCTGTACGATTAAGCTAATAGCTGACATAGTAATGGTGTCCATCACAGTATCTGCGACAGAGTCTCTCTCCCTGCATCCCTCCAATCCCTTCCCTTGATCTCTTCCATGGCAGGAAGCTGGATGAGGTCAGCGGGCAGAATCGCGACCTGTTGCAGGTGATTGCCAAGCGGGAGGAGACCATCCACAGCAACCAGCTGAGGCTAGAGGAGAAGTCAGGGGAGTGCAGCCTGCTGGCCCGTCAGCTGGAGGAGGCCCTGGAGGACGCGCGGCGCCAGGTCCGTGTGCCAGGAATCAGGGGAGGATGAGCTGGGGGGGGGGAGGGAGCCTCTGAGGGAAATAGTCGCCTGACTCATCCAGCAGAACCTCACTTATCATCGCAGTCCGGGGTTTCGGTGGGATTTAGTATGCTGTGAAAAGTAAATCCAGCTGTGAAAATGAATATATTAATGCTCTATATATGGGTTCTGAAGATCTCCTGCTAACCTAATTAACAGAGGTGGCACCAATCCGATACCCACGATCGATATCGGGCCGATCAGGTGGTAGATGGTGACGTAAGAAACCGATTTGATTTTCCATAAGAGAAAATCACAAAAATGCTTGTGGCCTTGTGGACATACTGTGAGCAGAAGCGTGTTGCATAACGGCGATCTGTTCAGCAGTGCATGTGCATCGGCACTGTCATGAAGGCTGTGTGTAAACACAGTAAAGGTCCAATCATACTTCACTTTCCCACATGTGCTTTTTGGTCATGCACAGGGTGAGTGACATAAGCTTGGTCAGCAGGGGTTTGCGCAGGACGGCTGCAGACGGTGCCTGTGTAGACATACTGTACAAAAACTAAAAGTGCAGAATGCAATGTATGTAAGGCTACTACTGATTTTTCTTAAATCTGAAAACAGTAAAAAAAATATACAGATTAAATTGCTTCATACTTGTATTCTTTCTAAAGTTTAGTTTACTGCTTAAAAGTTTTATCTGAGTTCCACTGGATGTCATGTTGCCAGTGGATGTCATCCAGTAGCGCAGTGGCATAGCCTTTGTTTCAGCAACATGACCATTATAATTTCCTATTCTTTGCATCCTTAAACAATACAGCCAAAACACTAAATACAGAAAGTTTGCAATGTTGATTGTATCCATGCCTTTCAATTACCTCATTTAATGATTAGTAGATGGTAAAGGAGAAAAAAAAATCTGATTGCTGTCGGTATCGGAAGATACTCAAAATCGTAATATCGTATTGGGATCGGACCAGAGAAAATATTGTGCCATCTCTGCTCATTGCCATCGATGTTGCCATTTTAATGCGATGCCTATAGAAGACAAAGTAAAAAATGTTTGTGTGATTTATTGAACATGGATTATAATTTCCGTTAGTGGTATTGGTTGGATGAGTTTTGCAGAGGGGGTGGGATTTAGGGTTCAGAATGACATCTTAGCTCCACCCATCTCTGAGTGGGAGGGGTACAGTTTAGGCTCCAGAGGGATGGCTGAGCTTCATCGATGTCTCCAGGTGGGCCACAGCCGTGAGCGTGCGGCTTCCAAGGAGCGCTCCACCCAAGCCAAGCTGCTAGAGCTGGAGACTCAGCTGGGCCGCACCAAGACCGAGCTGGAGCAGCTGCGGCGAGCCAAAGAGGACGTGAGTGTGTGTGTGTGTGTGTCTGTGTGAGTATGGGTGTGTGTGAGTGTGCGTGTACCACATATGGAAGCGAAACCAGTCAGATCAGATCTGACTAGAAGAGCCAGCCCCATCCCTGCTAAGTATGGACAACAAGGGAGAGACTTGCATTCTTTAACCAGTCAGTCTTCACTGTATGATGTCGCCACTTTGGTCCATTTTTTTTCTCATGCAAGCTCAAGGCTTCCTGCCATCATGCTTATAGATCAGTGGGTGAAGCCTCTGTGTCTGTGATAGGAATGTTGCTGGTTCACGCCCAGGTTCAGGGGAATAAATCATATGTTCGAGGGTCCTTATCCCCAAGCTTGCTGCTGTTGTTATTCTCATCGTCATAAAACAAAGACCTTGCATTGGTTTGTACAGCCTTTGCAGGTAAGCACGCTGCTATATTTCCCACCCCTTAACAAATGGCATACACAGTAAAACAAAAACTTTGCAAAACTGTGCATCTTGCTGCTTAATAGAAAACATTGGTTTTATTCGATGTGGTGATGTCATACAACGAAGACTGTGAATGTTGACCCAGGGACATGTGGATCTTGGGGAAAATCCGGAGAAGCTTCCCTGCTTACTCATCGATTACAGCCACACCTCTCTTCCCCCGACCCCAGGCAGAGCGCCGCTTCCAGAGCCGGCTCCAGGATGTGCGGGACCGTCTGGAGCAGTCGGACAGCACCAATCGCAGCCTGCAGAACTACGTGCAGTTCCTCAAGACCTCCTATGCCAGCGTTTTTGGGGACTCTGCATTCGCGAGCTCTGTTGCCCGTGGTCCCTCCCCACTTTGACTGGCTCATTCCCTGCCCTTCTGTCATCCTCCGGTCGCATTCAGTGATTTTAAGTTCTTGAAATGGAGCTTAATAACATAGCCATGTCTCAGTGAACACTAACACAAAGTCTTCACTGAACCACGAAATAGGGTCCCTAGTTCCACGTTTTATTTTGTGGTTTTTACGATATATATCTTTATTTCTTTATTTGAATTTCTGTCATTATATCATCAATTTGTTATTTCAGACTGTTAACGTTTCATCTGGTCCTTGTTTATTTCTCAGTATGATTTTGAAAAGACATTTAAATGATTCAGTAAGGACAGTGATGCTGTAGTAAACATACAGGGTATTGCATTGTCACAAGGTCTGCATCTCAGGCCATTCTCATAAAAACTGTGCTGCTTTGGTGCTCGATATGCAGGCGAGCTACGAAACATGTATTTCCGGGGAACTTTTTGGCTAGAATGTACTGTAGTAATGTTCCATGACAAAGGAGTCTCTTCGGAACTGCCTGCCGTTCATACTGTCACCAATCGGTTGACACTGGTGAATTTTATCTTTTACGTTGGCTGCAAATGTGCTTGTGATTAATACCAGTGACCTTGAATTTTATCATATACAGTTTTTCAGGATTGTCTCTTTGTTCATTTTACAAAGTGTCTGTACTGGTGCACCAAACAACTGTTGACAAAATCCTCCTTGTATAACTTAAACGTAATTTAAGTAAGAATATTTTTTTCTATCTAAATATTTTATATAAATTGCATTTGTATTGAAATGCTGAGAACTGTATTTTGTTGTTCTTGATCCCCAAAATGATCTATACTAAGATCATTTGTGTTGCTTTGAGTTATTAGGAGGGTTAAGTGAAGAAGGGAAACGAACAAGTGGAAATTTACATCCGGAGGTTAATTGTTTAGGCTTCTTGGAGCAGCTTAATTATATAACGAATGGAAATAAAGTCAGCTAGACACAGATTTATATGTGCGTTTAGGGTTTGTTGTCCAAAGACACAAACGCCTGTTTGCCTGTAGTATTTGAGACTGAATTTGTGAAGCGTACATTTAACGTACATATTTAAATGTGTATTTTGATGAAATCCATTCTGCCCAGTGTTATACGCACACTGTGAAATGCTAAACCTCTCTTAGGTCAGGCTTGCACCCTCATACTGCACCATCACTCTTCCAGCTACATCTCCTAGTCAGGGTCACGGGGGCCTGGAATCTTTCCCAGGCTGCACCAGGCCCCCGGCTGGGGGACTTCCGAGATGGCATTCCAGTGCACACCAAGGGCAGTTAGTGATGTCAGTGGAACAGAGAACCTAGACAAATGTTTGCCCTTAATTTAGCGCAAAGGCAGCCTGTAATACAAAAGGACACATAATGCCTTTATGTAGTCCTGTGCATTTTTGGATTTTCAAAAGTAAAGTTTTACTCGCATTTTGCTTATTGTAAATGGTGATTTCTTCAGTCTATTTACGCTTAAATGGGGCAAAAAGTGAATCGTCCCTCGGTGCTACGTTTGCTTGCTGGTTTATTTCCTGCAGCTTTTATGGCCTCATAAATTGTTGATGCAAGGAGGCAAATGCTCTGGAATGGGGCACATTTCCGGATCCAGGACTCTGGCAGAGAGCACGGTCTGCATCTTCCCAACCCTGAGTGCCGGAGATGGTGTAAAAAGCCCTGGGTGGGCGTCAGACACCCAGCAATCAGCTGGCAAATGCTGAACGCATTGAAGTCGATCAGACTGAAGTGCTCTTAGCCAAGGACTCCATTTTAAATAGCCGTACCACTTTTCAGTTTTAAAGATACAAGTTTCTAATTTTCTGAACCATTCGATTCTTTAACTGAGTCGCTTATTACATAAGAAATATAGAAACAAATACAACAAATTTGGCACACAAACCAACAGTTGTCTTTTTAGGCCACCACCTTGTAGCATCTCTTTAAGTTACTTATTAAATGTCAAATACAGTACCAATTAAGAGTCTGGATACACTTGCTTTTAATCTATTTATCTCTTCTAGCTATGTTATTCACCTTAAAGTAGACGGCAATAAAATAATAGGACCTACAAAACAAATATTAAAATGATTGAGAGAAGTGTTCAACATTTCAAAATTATCTCAAATTTTAAACCCTTCAGAACATCTCCCTTTTATTTCAATGGTAGCTTTGCAGATATTGGCATTCTTTCAACCAGCTTCCAGATGTAGCCACCTGGCGTACTTCCGGAATGGTTCTGAAGGACTTTCCGTAAGTTCTGGGTACAAGCTCATTACCTTTCTCCTACTGTTTGATCCGACTCACCCCAGAGCAGCTCGATACGGTTTAGGTCAGGGGATAGTGGGGGCCAGGCCTTCTGTCACAGCACTCTGTCTCTTTCCTTGTTCACATAATACAGCACTTACATAACCTCGAGTTATGCTTTAGGGTCAATATCTTTGAAAAACAAGCGATTTTCAGTAAGTGTGTCCAGACTTATGACTGGTGCAATATATAAATATTGATAAACAGCTCAAGTACTCTTATTAAAAGTTCAAAATGGATTCCTGACAGGCATTCCATGGGTTTAAGAATTTTACATGTCCACCCATCTTTCATCCCTTTATCCTGGTCAGAATGCTGGGGTCCTACAGCTTACCCAAGGCAGCACAGGGCACTGAGACGTCAGTCCTCTGCAAGGCAAGTACACGCACACACCAGATAGTCAAAGACAACCTTAAAATTGTACATAGTTTTAACTAACAATGCAGGTATGGTGGGATATTTGGTGTTTTAAATCATCTGTAGAGGGATAAGCAGTAGCATAAATAAGTGGTTCTCAAACCTTTTATGTGGAGACCCTCCCAAAAACCATTGGCGAAGTCTTACCACTTCTTTTGCTGGTAATTTTGGTCTTCTAGCTTGCATAAGATTTTCAGCTGGTTTGCGTGAGATTTTTTCCAGTCAAGTCTGCACACTCCTTACATGTATGTGACAGTTTTATAAACTTCTAAATAGTCTCTAGGGTTTGCAAACTACCCCAACGCTCTTGATGTGATTATAAATCTATATTATAATGCAATAATATAGATTTGCCGTAAGAATTCGTGCGTGAACGTGAGAGTCTGAAAGAGTGAGTATCCCACCAGATACGTGAGAGCTGGCAACCCTGCGATAACTCACAGAACGGGGCTGGGAGGTGGGGGGTGGTCCCCGATAATAACATTTGCTAGCGGGTTGCTATCCATAAAATTTGTCGTGGAGGGCACGGAAAAAAATAAAACTTTTTAGGCATATTCAGAAAAGCCTAGCCTCCCGTCTTCAACACTAGGGAGACCCCACGGGGCCCGCGCCCCTCAATTTCAGAGCCACTGCCATAAACGATCGCTTCTAATCGTTGCTTTCCGTTAGACTTCGGCCTCTTTCGGGTTGCCTCGGCTGTGATGTCACCGCGCCGCCGGGTACTATAGAGGTCCGCTTGACACAGCGGCTCCATTCGGTGGCGTGTCGTTCCTTTCCGTTTCATTTCCTACAGGCACAATTAACACAAACTTTGAAGAGAAGGTAAGAAGTATTTCTTGTATTTCTTCATGTCTGGAAAGTGTATGTTTTACGGAGAGGAGACAAAAAATATTTTCTTGTTTATTATTTATTTAACTTGCATACGTGTTTCAGGGATGTATGTAGTACTTAGTGCTCAATATTAAACGACATTTTTTTGTCACAGAATTCAGAAAAATTTAGTATTCCTCAATAAAAATGAAAGATGCACATAATAATAAACTTGCTTTTGCGTTAACTTTTTTTTTTTGCTCTCCACTGCCCCTTGCTTCCTATCTAGCAGCGAGCTGGCGGCTGGGCGACACGTTTTTAGTAAAATAACTTCCATTTATCTTCCTGTTATAAATGCGGTTATATCAGACTAGGGATCTGAGATCATATCGGAATCTTCTGTACCGTTACGATTCATTAAGTATTTAAGAAGAAACGGAAAGCTAGTATAAGACCGATAATGTGTTCCTGCTGTAACACAGTCTCTTAAGTAAAAATTTCAGCAGGTTATAAAAAAGTCCTCCCTGGTTTAGTGGTATGTATTTGTCACAAGATTGTATGATAATACCATGTCTCTTTTCACGACAGTTAGAGGATCCGCCCAACCGTAGTTAGGAACGGATACGGAATTTATTTGCGATTTTTAGGATCTTTTTAGTGCCTCGATCGTTTTTCTGCTTGAACAAAAATCACAGAAGTCATTAGTCACAGTTTGATGAGTGATTAGGTTGGAAAACGTATTGATTACTGTTATCTGTAGTGGTTCTGTTTAAAAAGTTTGTGTGACCGCTACAGTTCATAGGTGACGTCCCGGTAAAGCCAAAGCAACTAGAATGAAAAGCCAGGACAAGTATGTAGTGAAGTAAGACCCTGTCATGAATCCGAAGGAAAGCAGTAACCAGCGCCTTTTTTAAGTCTTCAATAAATGTTTCCGTGTGCGCTGTGATCCGTACCGATGTATTCTGTTCTGCATTTACTCCTCCTCCTGTACCCCCACCCATCATTGCTCAAGTTTTTTTTTGTCGCCGTGCCTTTAAAAAACATGGGGCCAGCGTGGTACATGATGTCACCAGATGTCTCTGCGCTGAAGTGATGTTATGGGACTATGGACCGTTCGAAAGGATGGGCTTTTGGGTTTGATATTTCCATCTGTCCTCCATTTGTTGTACGGTTTCCTCCCCGCTGTGTTCCCCACACCCCTCGTATAACAGCTGCACCAGTGTAAAATCACTGCCCCCCCCCCCATACACAGGCACGTAAGAATTCCCTGTTGCTTTCTTTGTTTGGATGACTTTCTAAAGGCTGTTTCTTCACTGAGCAGGTGGGACTCTCTGAATTCCTTAATGGTTTTTCGGCTGTACTGAGGCAACATTCTCAGTCCTATAATTGCTGCTTTGCACATGGAGATGGCCTTCTCCTCTCTTCCTAATGAGCCCTTCCCCATCCGCTTCCTAATCAAATAAAATCCAGGGAGCATTTCTGGTGCTCCAGGGATTCTGCGTACAATATGGCGGACCCAAACCGTGGCTTGCTAGCTAACGCTTATTTAGTATCTATGTTGGGTTAAGTGAATGATAGTGCTCTTGTTTTCCATCCCTCTGTCTGCTTTCATGGTTGAGGGAGTGTTTGGTTTCTCTGTGATAGGGGGCCATGATGGGTGTGGGTCGCCGTCCTGTAGCGTTGAAGCGTCCCGCTTCTTCAGTTTTCAGGGGTTGCTGATGCGAATACCACTCCTCCCAAGACTGGGGCGCTGTTTTTGGCTCTGAATTTCCGAATCGCTGCTTCAAAGTTTTCCCTCAGTGTGGCAAACTCGTAGGGGTGTTTAAACAATCTCGATTAAGCTGCATGTCTCTGTGAAAAGGCTGCCTCCCACCAGCGCGATGCAGTTGTCTTTCTCTTTTTTTCTGTTCATTTTTTCCTCCCTGCCAGTGTCTGTTGTATTTTATACGTCTGCACTTCTTAGGGAGGGAAATTCACCTGCTCATTATGGCTGATCAGTCTACCGTTCTGGTAATCAGATTCCGGTAGATAATGATGCGTTGCCTGGCGATACACGAGGGCTCCATGGGGATGGTGCGGTTGCCACAATAGGGAAGGAGCGGTGTTGCCTTCACTCCGCTGGAACCCTGACATGTATCCCCTTCCTCTTAAGGAGGGCCGTACCGCGGCCTCCGTGTCTGTACGAAGCTCTCAGCAGAGCAGCGTCAGGTTTCTCCGTTCTCCCACTCCGCCGCGTATCTCCGTGTTGCAGTGTAAGCACTACCAGGCTTTTAATGCGATTGACGATGGTTGGCTTCCGGAAGGGGTTAATGTAGGCGATGAAAGGTTTTAGGTTTCATCTCATGTTGCATCTTTATTTAATGGCAGTGCCTTTGTTAATGTCTTGTTCAATGCCCCTAATGGTCCTGTCTTGAGTCATGATACACATGTTCCTCTGTGTTGTCTGCCTCTCATAATGCTTGTGTAACTTAACTTTTGTATCCTTCAGCTAGCGCCAATACCTGTCATCATGTCCAAATTCATTAAACCCAAATTGAAGGTACAGAGCTTTATTTGTGTGTGTGTGTGTGTGTGTGTATGGTATGCATTTTGGGTGTGGGCTGAGGAATGTGAGGTTGTGAACCTCCTGGAACTCTGGGAACAGGAAGGAACCACTTGGCTGGGAGGAGGGGTGGTCGCTGTCCTGGTGTCCTTGAACGCACAGGCACTGTTGCCGCCCTCCTGTGGCGAAGGCTGTTTGAGCCTCAGTCCTCCGGTTTTGTGTTTTGCCATGTGGCTTTCCTCCCCTTTTTTGGCGTTTCCAGTACAAGCCCTGGTTATTTTTCATTTCACATCTCTTGGTGTGGTGACCCTGGTACATAGTAACAGGTAATGGAAGATATGAATCTCATCCTGAGACCCTATTTGCTATGGAACCCTGGTGTGTGCGTGTGTGTGTGTGTGTGTGTGGGGTGAAGAAGAGTGGGTGTTTTCTCAGTATGCGTACTTGACCATACTTGTGTTCTCGAGTGCCTGTTTTATGTCATTGCAGAAGACCGGTTTCCAGTACTAAAAACAAAAGTACAGAGGATGGTTAAAATCCCCAAATGCCTCGCCCCGGATATCAAGGATGCGTCGATTTGCATCCTCGCCAAACAAGAACAATCCCATGATTCATTGCATCTCAAGTTCATTCTTGGGAGGCGAATTGGCAAAAGACCACAAGTATGATCTTTGTGTTCTTGGTACTGAGAAACACCCTCTGTGTTGATGATGATGATGATGAGGGGCACATTCATTTTATTTCAGTACAGACTGCTGGAATAAAATGTTTTTCATTGAATTAAATCCTTTTCTGCATGACTGTTTTTGTTTCTGCTTGTTTAAATCATCAAAAACATTTTGGTGCCTGGTAATTTAGCGATGAAACGAAAGTTTATTTTTGGCTCTAACTCTATTAAAACAATTCATCTAATGAGCTGCCTTAGTAAGTAATTTTCCAGCAGCCAATATTTTCATTTCCTGTGAAACTGGGCAAAGCTTTAGTCCGCTTTTGTTTGTGTGCTGTGTGTTTTTGCGGTGGTGGATGTTTCATATGCATGCATATATTAGCAACCAGCTGTCCCTCATCCGCATAGCCGGGTGGCTCTCCGTCGTTGTCCTGAGTGCATTTCTGGAAGTGGCTAACTGCTGTGGGGGTGATGTTGCCACCCTTAACCACTGATTCCCGGCAAGAACTCCTGATGCACTATGGTCTGAGAAGAATGGATTCCCGGGAAAATCATTGTATGACTTCATCCACTTCCCTCCCACGCAGTCCTGTTCTGGAAACGGCATCCTATCTTCTGTCGCACGCCTAACCCCCCCTCAAAGGAAGGGTGTTCCGATTATGGGGCCCCGCACTGGGCTATCCACAGAGCCGTGCCTTTTGCGTCCCGGAAATCAGCCGTTCGTGCTTGATCTCGTCTTTGCATATATTGTGCGCTTTCTTCCCATGCACCTTATGCATGTCCATGTTCCAGCGCACATCAGTGCTGAAGGTAAAGTGGCGAATAAGCGATGGCGGTAACGGTGTTGTTCTTTTGCTCTGCTTGAATCGACTGCGCTATTGGCATTAATCATTAGCGTTAACGTGCAAGTCCATTATGGAGAGTAATATCAGTGTAGAAGACCCAACACTCTAGAGGTGAGCACAGCCCCGACACTGGCAGGAGAATTCCCTTCTCTAGTCCCTGTCTGGTCGACTAGAAATCCTTGTCGGAATGCTTTCGGGATTTCCAGAGGAGGAGTGGGGGGAGGGGGTCGGTGAGGGTGAGGGTGAGGGCTTTGGCTGAGCCGTGCCAGAAGGTCCCATGTTGAACGGCAAGAGCACCATGTGAACTGCTTCATTGTGGGGGCTTGCGTTCTGTGGCTGGATGGATCTGCAATGTCTTAATCGGGACAGAGAGACGGAGGAGGGAGGGGTACAGCATGGTCAGCCCATATCGAATTCAGAGGGGGCTGGGGGAAGTTCAGCCCTGCAGCTGTGTGTGTGTGTGTGTGTGTGTGTGTGTGTGTGTGTGAGACAGGGTGTATGCCCCTTCTGAAGTCTGCATGGACTAGTGTTGAAAATCTTCTAAAACAATGTTAACAGTTTAGTTTTAAGACTTCTAGCTCAACACTAACTGCAATCATAGATAGTGTATATACAGCGCTCACAGAAAGTCTTGGGACATTTCCTTAATTCAGCAAAAGTATTGTACATTTATTGGTTTTATAACAAAAATTATTACATGATTTGCTTACGAGAAATATATAAAATTAGAAACCAGTTTTAAAGTAAAACATCCATTTCAAGTAGTAATAAATTGTATTATTTTTGAAAGAGCTGTTCGGAGTTTAAAAAGTTTTTTTGACAAGTGGTCTCTTTGGGTGTATTATGTTATTCGCAATAACGTAATACATGAAACATCTGCGTTTAGTATCCCTTTGGGAACCATTAACTACCATTGCAATTGGTCAAAAAAAAGACACTTAATAGAAAGAAAATTGAGGGAAGATATGGGCCGATTATTTTAGACACTTCTTATTAACAGACTTTTGTTATGAAACGAACTTGCAGCATTTTTGCAGAATTACGCAAGCGTCCCAAAGCTTTCTGTGAGCGCTGTGTATATTGAATTCGGGCCGTTACATTAGTGCTGTGAAGTGCCGCCTGGCGACCGAGTGGAATGCAGATGTGAGTGTGTGTCTGAGGCCGGCTGCCCCCTCTTATCTCCCACATGCAGCGCTGGGCTGGGCTGGGCCTTATCAAGGGGCTCAGCGTGATGTTAACACCCAGACAAACTTTAAAATGTAGTATTTGTATTTGTTCTTTTTTCCATTTTTGTCCATCGCTGATATTTTGTCCACGACGAGCTAAAGTGACTGACCCTCGACTGACTTATTATATCTTTTTGTGAAGTTCTCTGCGGACTTGACCTCGGCCCCCCCCCGGGGGCTCGGCTGCCATCCCGTGCACCTCGTTCGTTTCCGCATGTGCGTTTATATGGAGTGCCTTGGATACCCGCGTCTGCTCCTGAGCTCTGCTGCGTACCTTTCCCAGAGCCAAGGCCCTTCAGTGTGAACCCAGCAGGGTCTGTGTTCAGACTAGGTGTATATTTGCTCCCTGCCCTGCGCACATGAATTGGCCAATGAGCTCTGAGCTCTTGTTTAGTGTCTTAGGGAGCAGGAAAGGCTGAGATATTTATTTGCATCAAAGAAAAAACAGATGAGCAGTAGTGGGTTCGAATCCCTGCTTGGTGCAGAGTTTGCATGTTGCTCCTTTTGTTTGTGTGGAAACAGGAGGTCTCCGCACTGAACGCAGTGGGTGTTGGATCTCACCCCCTTCAGACGACACACCCGTCTGCTCTCTGCGGGTTTTGTCCCTCTTTTGGATGGCATGCCGTGCTGTGCCCAGAATGTGATGGAA
>JAABNX020000130.1:25024553-25037351 GCA_015163995.2 Mormyrus lacerda
CTCCACTGTTTCCCCATCATCACTCCTTTACATCCTGGTCCCCAACTCTATAACCCCCCCCCCCCCCGCGTCTAGGTCACTCTGTGGAGCCCACTAACCCTCCCCAGGCCACCTGTTTGGTGTCCCTCCATCTTCCCATGGCAGTTGTTGTTGTTGTTGTTGTTTGTTGTTTGTTGTTGTTTGTTGTTGTTGTTGTTTGTTGTTGTTGTTGGTTGTTGTTGTTGTTTGTTGTTGTTGTTTGTTGTTGTTGTTGTTGTGCTCTTCCAGGAGTTTTGGTTCTCACACTCTGTTTTGTGAGTTGGGTCCTTTTGTTACAGTTTCCTTCTGTAGGACTTTGGATTTAAGCCTCATAACCCTGCTGTTGTTGGTCAGTCAGATGCCTTATCATGCCTGCATGATTCACCTTCATCCCAAAAACCTGCATCTCCATCTCTGTTTTGACCCTCATCCTTCTCATTGGACCATGTCCTCACAAACCCTTTGTGTCAAAATGAAAAATACTCCTTCCTTCATAAGTATTCTCTATTTTTTAAGGTCATGAGCATTAAATTAAATCGCTAACTAAATGATTATGAATATTAAACTGTTTAGTTAAAAAAAAGTGTCCAGTTGTATTTTGTCAAATTATTGTTTTATGACCGCTGACTGTGCCAGTGCTGTCTGATTGCCAGTGTCTCAAGTTTTGTGTGATTGGCTGCCGGCACAGCGACATGGGTCTCCAATTGGTGACTGATATGTGGTGCTTGCCAGGAGATGAATGACCGCTGGAGATCCCTTCAGCAGCTGGCGGAGGACAGGGCCAACCTGCTGGGCAGTGCCCATGAGGTTCAGAGGTTCCACAGGTGCGCTCGCTGGTCCTCACGCATCCAGAAGCTTGGGTCTCGAACTTCGTAACCATGGTGACGGGGTTGGGGGGTTTCTGCTTCACTACAGGGATGCTGATGAGACCAAGGAGTGGATCGAGGAGAAGGACCAGGCTCTGAACACGGACAATTATGGGCACGACTTGGCCAGCGTGCAGGCACTGCAGCGAAAACATGAGGGCTTTGAGAGAGACTTGGCGGCCCTGGGAGACAAGGTGGCTGCCGTGAACCCTGACCTGTGAAAGCACTGACCCCTCATCTTTTGAAACATGATGTACAATGACCCTTTTGTCCCCAAAAAAAAGTCCTTAGTAGCTACCTAATCCCGCAAGAGAAAGCATGATATCGCAAAGTATCTGAAGATAGACTTCCTATAAATGTAACAGCCATTACATTTCCAGGCATTATCTGTATGGCTGTAGTTCTTGTTTCAGGATAGAGAAACTATTATCTGCTTTAAAGTACGATTTGATTTCTTGACAAAACTTCTTCATCCTGCATACTCTGGCCCAGATGAATGTCTTTCACTTAATTGCTATTAATTGTTAATCAAAAATCAGAATCTACTGGTATTAATGTACACCAAAGTGACAGGACAGCAGTCCCTATAAATACCCTTTGTGCTTGTGTATGGGTGCGTGTGGCCTGGTTGTCATGCCGACCTACTCTTTCTGCTCTTGCCAGGTGAAGTCCCTGGAGGAAACAGCGGAGCGACTCATCCAGGTGCACCCGGAGTCTGTAGACGACATCCGTGAGAAGTGCGCTGAACTGAACACGGCCTGGGGCAGCCTGGTGGACCGGGCCGACCGGCGCAAGGAGAAGCTGGGCAGCTCCCACGACCTGCAGCGCTTCCTGAGCGACTTCAGGTGTGGAGGGATTATTTGTCTTCTGGTAGAAATGCATATGTGGATGGCTGGTGGGTCGTGGGAGTCAAGCAGCTAGAGCAGGTGGGACCAACTAATCAGATGTCTTTATCCTGCCTGCCCCAGTTGCTTAAGCCCGCCTCCTCTACAATCTGTTTTCTCTCTGAACCAATCGTTTTTTCTTCTGCCCTCAGAACATTTTTACATAAGTGAAACTCCTACGAATGTATGGATGTACCTGATTGGTTGTAGGAAGGCCAGACAATTATGTGAGAGTAAACTTCCTCCCAAGAAGAACTAATATTTAAATGGGAGGAAGTACATTTTGCTGTGTTTTTTTTTCCCACATCTTTAGAATTCCCCATGGGTGAGTTGCCATGTTAAAATGGCCAATGCAGGTAGGTATGAAAAGGCCAGCTTAGTATAGGGAGGAAAGGGCAAACACTGGGAGTGTGAAATTTGAATAGGACAGGTGAGGTGATGGGGAAGTGGGATCATGTGTCTGTCACCTTGTATGAAATCTGTTCTTCATTGACCAACACAGAGATCTCCAGTCCTGGATCAACGGCATCCGTGGGCTGGTGTCCTCGGAGGAGCTGGCCAAGGATGTAACTGGAGCTGAGGCCCTGCTGGAGAGGCATCAGGTACTATTCAGGACTCACCTGAGGCTTGCCTGCACCCAATAGCAGTGTTTCCCAATCTGGTGCTCAGGAATCCAGACGGTCCACATTTTTGCTCCTTCCCGGCTCCTGGAGTTTTGACTGTCTGATGGGGAGCTTGGAGGGAGCAAAAGCAGACCAGCCACGGGTCCCTGACAACCGGACTGAGAAACACCGTCCAATAGGTACCATCCTCTTGGTATACACCTAAAACTTATCCCGGCTCCCCAGGAGCTACAGGTGAGCCTGGTAATGTTTTGCTAATACACAATGTAAAGCCACCATGTGCAGCACACATACTGTTTGAGCTTATTGTGTGGTGAATTATTCGGGCCGTCGGGTCTTGTTTAATTTGTAGATGCTTCGTCATTGTTGTACTATTTGGAGTTACACATGCCTGCCTGCTTTGGTTCATCTAGTTCAGTATTATTTGGGATGTACTCATTCTTGGGCAGTCTGGACAGTGGCGTCTGCTCGAGTTCGTTGCCCATTTGTTTCAGAAGCTCTTCTCTTCGGGCCTGTGATGTCATACATCCTCTGCCTCCCGCAGGAGCACCGCACGGAAATCGACGCCCGTGCCGGGACTTTCCAGGCCTTCGAGCAGTTCGGGAAGCAGCTGCTAGAACGTGGCCACTACGCCAGCCCCGAGATTCAAGAGAAGATGGCGACGCTGGAGCGCGAGCGGGCCGACCTGGAGAAGGCTTGGGTGCAGAGGCGCATGATGCTGGACCAGTGCCTGGAGCTGCAGGTGGGCCCCGTCGCCGTGGTGACGTATCTGCGTAGCATTAGCCCTGTCGCTACACACACGCGTCTACTGTAACCTAATTTCATTAAGAAAAACGGATGACACTGATGAAACAGGAGCAGATTGTTGTGCTATAATCCTGTCTGATTTGTTCAGTCAAATCTGTGCACTCACCCCCTCTTCGCCTCCCACAGCTCTTCAACCGTGACTGCGAGCAGGCAGAGACGTGGATGGCTGCACGGGAGGCCTTCCTGGCCGGAGACGACAAAGGCGACTCCCTGGACAGCGTGGAGGCGCTCATCAAGAAGCATGAGGACTTCGACAAGGCCATCAACGTGCAGGTCTGTCCTTTGCTCAGTCCCCCTCCCTGTCCCCAACACTTCTCCTTACCTGCGATATAAAGCTTAACCATGAATTAAACATGTAAGGTAGTGTGCAGCTCAGCAGGTTAAGGGATCTGTGCCCATGTCTAGAAGGTCACGGGTTCGAATGCCATGGCTGGCGGAGTAGTTGTATCACTGCTGGGCCCTTGAGCAAAACCTTTATCCCCATTTATCCCAGGGTCTGGTAAGCCCTGTTCTAATGTTCTCACTGCATGATACTTTGACAATAAGTGTCAAATTAAAAAGTACATGTAATTATCTTGTGCTCTTTTGTTCAGAGTAGATGCATGTAGGCCTCTTCACCTGTTGCCCTTTTGACTGATGCTTGCTTGTTTTGAGCTCACCTCTGCTTTTTCGCCATCCCGCAGGAGGAAAAGATCGCGGCCCTGCAGTCTTTTGCGGAGCAGCTCATCGTGGCTGACCACTACGCCAAGCCAGAGATCTCCAAGCGTCGTGACAGTGTCCTGGACCGGTGAGCACACCCCCCTCCCTTTTGTGGGGCTGTGGTTTCCCTGCTGGTGTCCCGGCTTGGCTTACCAGTCCGTTGTCGCCCGTGGCGGCAGGTGGCTCCGTCTGAAGGCCCAGATGATCGAGAAGCGCTCCAAGCTGGGCGAGTCGCAGACCCTGCAGCAGTTCAGCCGCGATGTGGACGAGATCGAGGCCTGGATCAGCGAGAAGCTGCAGACCGCCATGGATGAGTCCTACAAGGACCCCACCAACATCCAGGTACGGCAGCCTGAATACCCTGCAGAGCTGTTCCCATTCTTTTTTTAAATATTTGCATCTATTATATCCCCTTTCAGGTTTTTTTTATTATTCATTCACTAATTTCCTACTTCACCTATAGAATATAAGTTTCCTGTATCTGTATTTGTGGCTTTCTGGTGTTTTTTTTTTTATAAAAGTAATTTTAATAAAAACTAAAATTTCCTTTTCCCCCTATTTTTATATTAATACACCCCAGTTTCCATCTTGTGCTGCCCCTCCTAATTAAAAAAATTAATTTCTTCTCTTTCTGTTGGTTTTAGCTGTCGAAACTGCTGGTAAGTCAAGTAGAGTGACAGTGCTGACTAACCTGCGTAGGATTCCTGTTGCGTTTCCATGTCCTTGGAGCCAATGGACAGTGTGTAGTGGTGCTGCTCCGCCGGGGTCCCACCCGGGGGGCCCAAAACGCACCTACAATCAGACGCTTGCTTGCTTTTTTGCCTGTTTGATTCCTTAGTAGAAATTAAGGGCACCTTTTATGTTTAGAGATTGTGTCTCCATACCATGTATAATGTGCTCTCATGTGTGACCATTGCAGCTCTTCTCTGGGTGGTTTTTATCTGCAGCTTTTAAATCATTCCACACATTGGCTTGATTTCTTTTAAATAACCATGACTTAAAACTTTTAGTTTGTTGGAAATTTAAGCAAGATGAGAGGAAATTGCAGCATTTCACTTTGCATTTTTTTGCTCTGCTAGTAATGTCTGCTAAATCCAGTTACTCTACAGTACATCTCTGAAGATCTCCCTCCTAGCAGGCCATACCAGTTGATAGCCAAGCAGAGTCTTCATTTATGCCCTTTTTCCTCTCATGCTTAGTCATAATGTGTGGAATGATGTTATCAGAAAACCTAGGTGTTGTTTGCTCTCCAAAAGCACCCCCCCCCCCAAAAAATTGCCTTGCTGGTTTATCATCTGTGGTCCATCTTTGTCTGCAGAGACTGCCTTGCTGCCTGTGTCACTGGGTCTGTCTTCACTTTATTCGCATTGTCAGTTTCCCCCTTCCCTTTCAGTTTATTGCTCCATGTTGGTTCTGCACCGAGAGCAGCAGCTTCTCAGTCTTGGAGTTACTGAGATGCAGGAAGTTTCACTTCTTTGGGGAGAAATATTCTGCCCCTGGCAAGCGACTTCGGTACAGAACCATAAATGCTGCCAGGCCTAGAATGCCAGTATGGATGAATTCAGACTGCAAGGAGGCGCTGGAGGTTGGGTCACCCAACGTAGTCTGAGGCTCTGACTCTGTCGCTGTCTTTCTGCCTCGTCTCGTCACGCCTCTCAGAGCAAACACCAAAAGCACCAGGCCTTCGAGGCAGAGCTGCACGCCAACGCCGACCGCATCCGCGGGGTGATTGACATGGGAAACTCTCTCATCAACCGGGGCGCTTGTGCCGGGAGCGAGGACGCCGTCAAGGTAGCGACCTCTGGCGCGCCAGCCTGCACTGCCTTTAACATACAAAGTAAAGGGTTCCTGTTTGTATTTTATTGTCAAAGATTCTGTTCTTGTTCCTGTATTTGCCTAGTTTTCCAGTCATTTCCTCTCACAGTCTATAGATATAGCTGTGAGAAAATTTGCATGAATTGGGTTTAGTGAGTCCACACAAGGGTCCAAATACACTGTGGAGTGAGACCCAGATTGCCACTGTAAATAACAACTGGACCTTAACTTTCTGATTTTTAAAATCAAGGTAAAACATAAGCTGGCATGAAATCTTTCTGGAAGTCATTGAGTTCACATTGGGTGACTGCTGAGATCTCATCTCTGCTGTGGTATAACCTGCATGCTGCACCGCCAGGCCCGTCTCAACACCCTGGATGACCAGTGGAAGTTCCTGGTGAGCAAATCGTCAGAGAAGAGCCAGAAGCTGAAGGAGGCCAACAAGCAGCAGAACTTCAACACGGGCATCAAGGACTTTGACTTCTGGCTGTCTGAGGTGAAAGGCCAACAGCTCAATTACCTTCCATTGGAGCTCTCCGAAATCTCTCCTTTTTAACCGATGAAATGTTTCCGTTGTGGTGATGATGACCACGAGATCATCCATATGAAATAATCCTCTGTCTGCCTTCTCTTCCCGTTTTTTTTTTTTTTTTTTTGTTTCTCTGCTTTCAGGTCGAGGCTCTACTTGCCTCTGAGGATTATGGGAAAGACCTGGCCTCTGTGAACAACCTAATGAAGAAGCACCAGCTTCTGGAAGCTGACATCTCTGCCCATGAGGTGACAAGGAGACTTTGAATTCAGTCCAAACTAATTTTCAGTTTTTGGATTTAATCTAGAAATATGCAAAACTGGGGTCTATATTTGAATTTGGGTAGCAAACATGATTTTGTCAAGATTGACCTTAACCTGGGACCAACACTGTCACTTCTGTCTTCTCTGCAGGACCGTCTGAAGGACCTGAACAGCCAGGCTGACAGCCTGATGTCCAGCCAAGCCTTCGACACCTCGCAGGTCCGGGACAAGCGAGATGCTGTCAATGACCGCTTCGGCAAGATCAAGAGCATGGCAGCCGGACGCCGCGCCAAGCTCAACGAGTCACACCGCCTGCACCAGTTCTTCAGGGACCTGGATGATGAAGAGTCTTGGATTAAGTTAGTGTGAACAATTGGACTTTACAGCATTCTTAATTTTGACTTCAAAGCTCAGGGTGGCTAATCTTAACCAGAAGGGGCTGTTGGGTATGAGGGGCTGTTAGGGACTTTATTCAGAATTACCGTGCATATACATATGTGAAACCAAAATCCTTCACATAGTACACCGGAAATTGCGCACACTTATACGTGAAAGCATTATACTACTAAAAGACTCTCACATAGTCAACTGAAACACTCATACAGTATAAACAAAGGAAAATGTATTCGTTCACATACAGTACGCAACAGAAAAGCTTTCACAAACAGTAGTTAAACCTTCCACACATACTACTGAAACACTTTCACACACACTAGTAAAAGGTATATAAGCACACAACCGATCATCTTTGTGTGTGTGTGTGTGTGTGTGTGAGAAAGTTTTAACTAGTGTTTGTGAAAGATTTTCAGTTGTTTGTATGAGACAGATTCAGTAGTATGTGTGAATGCTTTTCACTTGTATAAGGCATTTCACCTAAACAGGAAGCTGTTTTTAAAAAGCGGGTGTTTATCACTATACCGATGTCAGTTCCACATTCCACGGGTAGCCTAACAGAAGCAGCAGCCTTATTCAGCAACATATTGGCCTCAGTAGAGACCATCAAAACTTTGTCAGAAGTGACAACAGTTGGGCAGCAGCCAATTGTCGAAAATGCAAGAGTGGACACCATGGACAACCACCTTGCGTCGCTCTTTCCGTCGGGCCAGCTACACCTCCAGCTCCCAGAGGACGAGGACCATTGATTTGGCTCAAGAGTTTGCATACCTGGGTTTGGACAGCTGACGTATGTTATTCCAAAAACCTGCAAACACACTGGCCATTTGCGGATAAGATTGACCAACCTGGGTTTAGTTGATGCCTTCCATCTTGGGTTTGACTCAAATTGTTAGACACCCATACAGCCCCCACTCCCTTTATATTTGATAAGGATCACTATTTTTCCCCCAGCATTATGTCGAAGTTTTATCTCTCAACCAC
Organism: Mormyrus lacerda; assembly: GCA_015163995.2. Taxonomy (NCBI): domain Eukaryota; kingdom Metazoa; phylum Chordata; class Actinopteri; order Osteoglossiformes; family Mormyridae; genus Mormyrus; species Mormyrus lacerda. The sequence goes on from JAABNX020000130.1 coordinate 25,032,435, forward strand.
AAATTAATGAAAACTTAGAAGCTGAGATTGGAGAGCAACCATACTGTGTTTCAGAACCCAGCTCTAGTCTTCACCGGCCCTACAAACCTCCATCCTTTTACACACAGAGAGAAGAAGCTACTAGTGAGTTCGGAGGGTTATGGACGTGACTTGACAGGAGTGCAGAATTTGAGAAAGAAGCACAAGAGGCTGGAGGCTGAGCTGGTAGCACATGACCCAGCAATACAGGTACGGGACTCCAAACTGGAGCACAGAGCATTAGCCTGACGTTAGCACTGTGTTAGCACCATGTTAGCACGACTAGCACCTCGTACATTTTTCTCAATTACAGGCAACCTAGATTGGCCCATAGCTTCCCACCCTCTTCTAGTACCTCCCAGTGATGTCTCCTTCTTCTCTTTTGCTTCTGTCTCCTTTATCCTACCTCCCTCCCCCCCTGAAAGTCTGTGCTGGAGACTGGGAAGAAGCTTTCTGAGGATGACACCATGGGGCTGGAGGAGATCCAGCAGAGGCTGGCCCAGTTTGTCGAGCACTGGATGGAACTGAAGGAGCTGACAGCGGCCCGGTACGGCCTACGACTCCCCTTTTGTTAGCTGCTGCTTTTCACACCATTTAAGCCTCCACCACATTCTGAACATTTGTGAAGGCGGGACTTTAGTTTGGTCGCTCCCTCACTGCCCCCCAGAAGCACTGAATCAGTGTATCTGTTAGAGTGGACAGGCATTCTGGGTCGTACCTTTCATTATTTACAACCATGTTGTTACGTGTTTACGTACGGCGACTTTTGGAACTTTTAGCGAGAGCCAATGAGAGGCAATTTTAAAGAGCCAATGAAAAGTGCAGTGGGCCTGGAGCTGATGGACGGCCCTCTATAATCCCACGCAGTAGCGGTTGGTTCCCAGTAAGAGAGAGCGTTTCCAGGGATCGCTGTGATAAGCGTGTCTGTGTCCGCAGAGGGCAGAGGCTGGAGGAGTCGCTGGAATACCAGCAGTTTGTGGCGAACGTGGAGGAAGAAGAGGCCTGGATTAATGAGAAACTGAATTTAGTGGCGAGTGATGACTATGGAGACACACTGGCAGCAGTGCAGGTAAGTGGGGGGGCTTTCCTCAAGTCATTTTTATTCAGACTGTGTACATTTCAGTCCCAGCATGCCGCTACTTTGAACTTGCTAGTCCTTAACTTCAGAAGAGAGATCAAGGAGGTTGATGTTTTGTGAAAAGTCTTGGCACTCTCCTCATCCAGGGATTACTGAAGAAGCACGAGGCGTTTGAGACGGACTTCACGGTACACAGGGACCGGGTGAATGATGTGTGTTTGAACGGCGAGGAGCTCATTAAGAAGGTACGTCATATATGGACACACGTACTCAGGTTCAGCATAAGTTACAGGAAATGCTCCAAGGTGAAAACCGAACCTGCCATTTAAACAGTTGTGAACAAAACTGTGCGGGTCCCATCTCTAAGAACTTTGTTGTTTTGTAAAGATCAGTGTATTTTGAGCCTCTTGTGTCCTGCAGAACAATCACCATGCTGAAAACATCAGCACAAAAGTGAACGCGCTGCAGGAGAAGGTGTCTGAGCTGGAAAGAGCGGCCGCACAGAGGAAGGCCAAGCTGGACGAGAACTCTGCTTTCCTGCAGTTCAACTGGAAGGCCGATGTGGTGGAATCCTGGATCGGTGTGTAGAGAGTCTCAGGAGACACTAAATTCCTGCTAATATAGTGACTACTTCTCTTTGATTAGTTCAAGCCTTTTGACCGCTAACCTGTTCTGGAGCAATTTGGCTCAGTAACATGAGTTACCGCAGTGACGTATCATGCAAAGTAGGGATCCAAAAAGCCAATTACTGCTACTTATCCACAAAGTTATCTGGCTAAGCAAAGAAGCCGGCTTAGTGATACAGGCCCTGGGTCTTTTTGGACTTCCTTTTTGGACAAATGGGGTTAAGCAGAGCAGAACAACAGTCAGAGGAGAAAACTATTGACTTGATGGGATACGACAGGAGAAATAAAACACACAAGACACTGAATCACGACTCCACTCTCTGTGCAATGCTGTACATGCAGATTTGGGTTAAAACAACACGTTGGACAATATATTGCAGTTATTTCACCTAAATACTAATGTTTGTCTAGATCCTAAACACTCATAAAATCTTAAAAAGTTTTATTAGAGAAAAGCAGCCACTAGAACCAGAATAAAACATGGAGCTGATGTTCTTTCAGGTGAGAAAGAGAAGAGCCTGAAGACAGACGATTATGGCCGTGATCTCTCCTCTGTGCAGACGCTCCTCACTAAGCAGGTAGGCCTTGTTTTTCTGATGGTCTTTGTTATTCAGGAAGATCCCTCAATCATCTCTGATGGTCTCGCCATTTTATTGATGACATGATCTGTTGTTTAGGTTATAATTATGGGTGTAACCAAAAACCGATTTGAAACAGAAATCTGGTCCAAGTCTATGACACGGTTGGAATGATATAAAACCCCAAATGTGGCTCAGATGTAGAAGGGAATCTGCCAAAAACCAATAAAACCACCACAATTCAACAGCTGTTGCATCAATAGCATATTATTGTAATGCTTTTAAATAGTTGTTCAAAAATCGTACCCTTCAACACAAATTAAAGTGATCTAAATCGCATCTAAATAAAATCACTGCTGAATTTGGACCATCCAGCAAGCGCACGTGTTCTGGTTGTGTTTAGTGTGCTCCTCACGCACCGTCTCTCTGCTCCTAATCCACTCTCTGGTCCCACCTTTGCAGGAGACGTTTGATGCCGGCCTGCAGGCCTTCCAGCAGGAGGGCATCTCCAACATCACCGTGCTGAAGGACCAGCTGCTGGCGGCCGAGCACGTGCAGTCTCGCGCCATCGAGGCTCGTCACGCCGCACTCATGAAGCGCTGGAACCAGCTGCTGGCCGACTCCGGCGACCGCAATAAGAGACTCATGGATGCCCAGGAGCACTTCCGAAGGGTGGGGGTCCTCCTTGTCTGCCAGCTCCATGAGGCTTTCGTGGGAAATGCACCATTTTACAGTTGCCTGTTTGACTCATTTCAGATACTTCAGGATTTAGGGCGAGTAAATTGGGTCTTGTTATCTCATTCTGAAAAATAGCTATAGATGCTCTGGCCTATGGTATAGCTTATCTGTTGAATTGTTTTACGTCAATTGTACAGCACCGGCTTGTCTTCCAGTGTAGTAATCCATGCACTTACAAGCTTCCCCTTCCTAGGTTGAAGACCTCTTCCTGACCTTCGCCAAGAAGGCATCAGCCTTTAACAGCTGGTTTGAAAATGCAGAGGAGGACCTGACTGACCCGGTGCGCTGCAACTCCCTGGAAGAAATCCGGGCTCTACGCGACGCCCACGAGGCCTTCCGATCCTCACTCAGCTCCGCCCAGGCCGACTTCAGCCAGCTGGCTGAACTGGACAGACAGATCAAGAGCTACCAGGTGGTGTCCAACCCCTACACCTGGTTTACCATGGAGGCTCTGGAGGAGACCTGGAGGAACCTACAGAAGATTATCAAGGTCAGCGGGTCGGGCCTAACAGTTGTCCATGGCTTACGCTGAGTCCTTTGACACTCTGGAGTTTTATGGGAAAAATAACAAATGATATCTGGAATCTTCTGTACTGGGTGTGTCATTTTTAGTGCAAACGCATACATAAATGATTTATAAGATTTTTTTTTTTTGTTGTTGTTGTTAATAAACGATTACTGGTTTATAAAATAATTTCCATGTCTTTCCAGGAGCGGGAGTTGGAGCTGCAGAAGGAGCAGCGACGGCAGGAGGAAAATGACAAACTGCGACAGGAGTTCGCACAGCACGCCAATGCCTTCCACCAGTGGCTGCAGGAGACGCGGTAAGCCCCCCTCCCCACTGCTGTACCTACTGGAGCTTTGCTTGTGAGGTCCTCTTACTGCTTGTGTGTGTGTGTGTGTGTGTGTGTGTGTGTGTGTGTCCACAAAGTAATAAAAACCTGTTATTTTGACCTTGCGGGGACCATTTTTCAGTCCAGTTCAGAAACTCAATTTTTTTTTTTTTTTATAATTAAAGTTATTGTTTCCATCCAGAACATGACACTATCATCCAAGACACAGGTTACAAATTTTTACAAATACTGCACATCAAGGCCAGAACATACATGGAGGCTGTAATTAACAGACGCAGACAGAATAATAATTAAGGAGAGAGAAGAAAAGTAAATAATCTTACAAAAAATAAAAATATGAAAAGTCATTGTATCACTTGTAGACAGCGACACAAAAGACCAAAAGTCTTCCCAAACCGGAAAACCCACAAGAAGCCCTGCTTTCTGATGTAGTTTGTAGAGCAAACGTTCGTACGAAGCTGTCTCAGTCATCATAATAACCCATTCTTTTAACTCTGGGGTTTTGGGAGTCTTCCAGTGTCTCAAAGATCCTCACCATAATCACAGAAAACTCTCCCTTTGTTAGACTTGGAATCTGCTCCCTGTCACCCAATAGACACAACCTTGGTGAAAATGTGGTGACATAAAGGCTGAATAAGTGGACAGTCCCAAATACAATGAATGAAAGTACCTATATCCTTTGGACATTTCCAGCAAACATTATTAGTCAAACCCATTCTATTAAGTCTATGAGGTGTCAGATAAACCTATGTATAATTTTATACTGTGTAAATTGTCCTCTAGCCTCTCTTGCATAATTACCAGTATTTGACAAAATCCTTTTCCACTCTTCGTCCCTGATTACAGTTCCAATGTCCTCCTCCCATATTGTCTTTAAAAAAATGGCAAGTGTCTTGTATTTTGTTTGGTTATTTATTGGTTAAGGTTGGGTTGGGGTTAAGGTTGTCATTAGAACATAAGAACATAAGAACATAAGAAATATACAAACGAGAGGAGGCCATTCGGCCCATCAAGCTCGCTTGGGG
>JAABNX020000130.1:25044173-25060656 GCA_015163995.2 Mormyrus lacerda
CCAGGATACCTGCAAAGGAGGGAAATATGTTCAACACTGACAACATCAAAGACAGACAAGACAGACAGACAGACAGACAGACAGAGCCATAAAATCATTCACATTTAAACAATTTCACCAGGTTCATACTGTACACCTGCTTTAATATGTACAATATGGCTAAAAGTGTGTGAACACCTGTATTAATTAGAAAAATTGTCTAATTAAGCCACACCCATTGCTGACACAGGTCTACAATTAAGCACACGATCATGCAAACAAAATGCAGCCAATTTCATATTAATGGTTTTGGAATGAGATGTTGGACAAGCTGGTGTCCACAGTCTTTTGGCCGTATTGTATACCAATCCACATCCTACCTGGAAGTTCACACAGTCTGATCCAGTTAGAAAAAGAGATTAACATCAACCATACTGAATATAAACTGTGAACCTAAGAAGACCAGCAGAAGTGTTAACACCCTCCTTCCTACTCCATGACCTTCAGAGAGAGAGAGGTCAGGAGAGAAGGGAGGCAACTACAGAGAGAATTCGCCACTCCACCTGGCAGACAGGGTCTCGATGTGTGTCAGGTGACATGCCCGTCTGAGCCAGAACTGGGTCCTGTGTCTGACTGGTGTCCCAGACCACCACCTCCCCGCTGTACAGCCCACCTGTGGCCAGGAACACACATGGAGGGGCAAGGCAGAGACGACCACAGATGTATACAAACCACAGATTACTCCTTTAACCCAGTAGTTCACATAATCTTTGTCACCTGATCTCCTGTGGAAAATCATTCTGGATATAAACCTTTATGCCTGATGTCAGTCTGACAAATTACCTGCAATCAAGGAGGAACGTGAAGGATGGAAGGACACACACGTGACTGACGTGGCAGAGTCTATGACCACATCGGGCCGCTTTGGGTCCAGACCTCTGCGGTTTAGATTCCAAGTGCACACAAAAGACTTCTCTGTAGTCCAGTCACCGTCGTCGGTGCTGGGGAGTATGGGTCAACACAACAGGTTGAACAGCTCTGAGGTGGTAAGCATGACACAACTAGACAGGAGGCAACACTCAAAGGGTACTTCAGACCACAGAGCGACAGGTTTTTAGAAAATAGACTTCTTTACTATAGTTTAGACGTCAGGCCTGGCTTCATGGGCAGGCCAGAATGGGCATGGGTCACCCAATCATAACCTTGGCCCATCCGCTGGGCGAAGGACAACCAATCACAGGACTTTAGTTATCGTAAACAGGAAAGAAACAAGCAAGCTTAAGACTGACGTATTGAATTTCAACAGCCAAACATCCCCCCACCCTTCCAAAGAATCTTGTGGCCAATCCTATTCAGGGCTGGAGCTGAGCTTGTCAGGCATATATATAAAATGGCAGCCAAAGTGTTGAAGTAATTATTTGGACATTACTTAAATCCCTTGACTGCGACCGGCTGAAAACCAGAACATCATGTTTCTGAAGGACTAGGAACGGCCGCCCATAAAGTAGAGTCTAACGGAGCAGGACTCACTGGCCAAAAGCACACGCAATAACAGAGCCTGTGCAGTTCCAGGACAGGCTGGTCACGTGCAGCTTCCTCTGCTGGGCCTCACAGTATTGCAGACAATGAATGCACGAGACCTGTGTGTACACATAGGTACGCATTTTAATAAAGATCTCACTTCGCTTCCTCCATGATGGCATCTATTGATTTCCTTGTCACTCTCACCGTTCGATTCTGGTCCTCCCAGTTCACTTCAAACCCATCAAAAGCGTGACTCCTGGAATTCTTCGCCAGCGCTTTGATGACCATGTCTGTGACCCGATTCAAAAAATCCACCAGTCCAGGGGATTCCAGCTCACTGTTGCTGGTAAGGTGAGGATCGTGTGAGAGCTGGCCATGCGGATCGGTCTGTGTGGCGCTTTCTGAGCGGTACACGGCTTGTGCTCCCACCTCAGCAGATTTCAGAGCCGCTGTCTGACAGCTTTTCTGCACAAATGATGAGGCAAATCATTATCATACGCAAAAGTATGTACAGTTGCATAGTAAATATATTCAGGCAAACATATCACGTTTGACATTAATTTTGGCTGTATTTCGAAGCAATATTTATAATAGTCTTTAACCTATTGTTTTCCATAATATCCTGCAAAAGATGATACAAAACACTTTATTTAAAAGTGATGCCTAATTTTGCCTTAAAACACCGTCTTTCACAGTCTGCAATTCCTTGCATTACTAGCAAAGCAACTAACAAGGCAACAAACATGCTCTTCATGGAACTGTTCTTGATTATTATAACCACCACTGCCACTCCAAATATGTTTGTGAGGATGGCTATCCACCACGTACCGACTCCTGCTTCAACTCCTGCGATCTCCTCCACTGCGATTCCACAACCACCGACTCCAAAGTTTCATCGGTGAACATCATGCTGATTTATATTTAATTTTGCAAATTAGATAAAAGTTGCGAAACTCGAACAGACCGTTATTGAGCTTTATCAACAATTTCAGATTTAATCTTAAGGACCTTTCCATTGAACATTAGCTAGTTGAGGAGGTAACCGATTAGAGAGACAGTATGAAGGCAGAATACATGAACATCTCTGGAATACATGAAGCCTTATCCCACTTCCGGATAAAAATTAATGTTTCCCTGGAAACACAAACTTCCAATGAGCAACCAGGACACGATGTTTGCATAGCCGCGAAATCCTCTGTTACAGCCCAATCAGCGAAGAGATCGGTGTAATCGATGCGCTCTTCTGGTGTAGGCGGCGTTGTTTAAATAATCGATCTATAGTTTTCTCTGTGATTCAACGAGTTAATTCACTAAACCAAATCACTGGCGAATAAAATTAAAATATAGACCACATCTGAGACGGAGGATTGTTTTCCGTGCAGAATTCAACTAGCACGTCGGATCTGCAATGTATTTATCCGCATGCGGAGGAAGCAAGCATTTAAAATGGCTGTCAACCAAGTCGACAAAATGACAACTAACTGAGCAGGCTACTTCGAGGAAAAGGATCTAGGGATAGAATAACCCAGTCCTGCTTTAGCCACTATATAAATGTTATTTTATTATTATTATTATTATTACTTCCACCATACAAATAACATTCTTAAGTTAATGTATCGAATAATAGTCGCAAAATATATGTATTACAAAATCAATCATTTCCAGCACTGTAATTTGCACATGTACCTAGGCGACTCAATTTTTAGCTAGCAATCTCCTCGTACAGAAAATATTGGTCGGAAAGTCCCGGAGCATGGTAGACCTTGGTATAGAGCTGAGATTCATCCTAAATTGTCCATGGGCTTGTGTGATTGTAACATTCTTAATATACGATCAATTTTACAGCATTAGGAAACCAATCTCACGGCGTTTTACTTAAATCCAACCGCGTTTGTTACTGCTTTTGATTTTCACGAAAGTGCATATACAAAATGCACCGAGAAATTACTTTTTACGTAAAAAATTAAACGGTAACTAACGATATATGCATTGCTAAATTGTTTGAAATAATCCTTTAACATTAAGCTCGTGGTGTACCTTGTGTAATATTGATTAAATAAGTTACGAGTTTAGAGTAAAACAAAATGACTATAGAGCTACATACAAGTTCTAACGGATGAGAAGGGCAAGTCCACTCATGTATCCGACGGTGTCGGGAATTTTTAAACACGTAGCTTAATTCAATGGAAATCAAGTATATATAGTGTCATGCCAATTTGCTTTGCATCAAAAAAGCCTAATTGCCGGTAAAACGTGGAGTACCTTTCAAATTTAAGCAGAGACCCACTTGGGCCTACTTCCATCGCACGTGTCACAGTTAAGACAACGCCCCTCAAAAAGTGTGTACACATTTAGTTTTATTGTAACAAAGCAACTTGTACACTTTAAACGTTTTACGTGAGCATCTTTCCAGTGGAAAAAGGGGGAGGGAGTTAAATGTAGATTCCATGTAAAATTCTACAGGAATATGCATTTGCTTTATTAAATATTCCATAAAGCAGCATGGCTCAAAATTACAGGAGTTTTTTTGTTGTTTTTTTTTCCTTTATTAAAAATGTAATTTCAAACCTCATGGGTGTCTGTAAAACATTACAATGAAAAACATATCAACATAAACCCAGAAATGTTGATGTGTCAAAATGCCCATCTGCCTCCCACAGCCCCCTCCCCAATAAACAGTCTAGAATAACCCCACCCATCCCCCAAACATTACAAGAGACAGGAACAAGCTGGTGTGTTCTATTTGCCTGATTATTCACATGGGGCCAGAGGGGGAAAGAACACAAAATGGGGGGAAAAAACTGGGGGCCACACTTGTATTGAAAAGTATTTATACATTAAAAAAAAAAAATTGAGGGATGCTAGAACTAGCAGGTCATCACTGCACCATGGCTTTTATTTAATTCACAACCTTAAACAAAAATTATATATTTATTTATAAATTGCTATTTAACTGTAGTCTACATAACATGGCGTGCAGATTGTTAATCTTTATTGGTCTTCAGATGGAAGGGTAGTGGAGATGACGCATGGGACCCTCAGTGACACATTTCCACTAGCTTTGATGCAAGTCCATCCTGGGAATAGAGCGGTATTAGACATGGCATTGACAGGAGAGGCTTCAGTAGAACACGGACAGCACACACACTCGCATACATACACACACAAAGAAAAAAAAAAAAAAAATCCAACAATGCATCTTGCTCCCAAGGATTAGAGGAAAATTAAAAGGGAAAGAATGGGTAAGGATGAAGGTGGAATCTTTCATCGTCGGGTTTAGTCATCTTCACCGTCGTCCTACAAAGCAAAAACATTCTTGGTCACACTTATTGCCTCTTAAACATAGCATGAGGTATGTACCTTCTGGCAAACCCAGAAGAAATTACCTCGCCTTCCTCCCCCTCGTCGTCATCGTCATCTTCCTCCCCATCATCTTCGTCACCTTCCTCGTCGATGTCCTCTAACCCTTCCTCCTCCTCCTCATCATCATCATCATCCTCACCCTCTCCTTCCTCATCATCCATGTCAGGGACCTAAGAATATATAGGTTAAAAGTCAGCCTGGGACTGGTCGGAGAAGACGAGCGGCCTGGACAGGAACTCCAAAGTGCGACGTCTTACCAGATAGTACTGTAAAGGATTTGGCCAGATATCATCCTTGATGACCTCACCCAGCTCGTCAGCACCAGCATCAGAGTGGTCTGTGAACCAGGTGAAGAAGCTCTCTGGCTCTTCATGTTGTCTCTTCTTTCCAGCCTTATTCTGTGTCTGGCTGGCACGCTTTGTCAGATCCTGAAGATGATAATACTAGAGATTTTACAACATGCACCTCAAAATTCATCAAAAGACAGTCATGATCCCCTGATCTGCTACAACACACTATAGAGAAATCTGCTAAGGGATCTCATTGATGCATATAAACCCAAACTGGGGGGCTACCCAATTTAACCCAACGGAAAACTACTTGTACATCCTACAAAAGAGGTATTTTCCCAGAAGCTGCTAGTAGTATATGCTAACCAGGCAGTGGCTACCTTATGCAAACTACTTGCAAATGCAATAAACTAGCATTGGTATCTGCAAGGTATGAAGAGTCAGTCGACACAAACCTTCCCCGTTTTCCATTTGATCTCTGTTGACTTTGAGGATGGGTCTCCACTCTCATTCAAATGAAACTCTTTGGACAGGACTTTGTTTTCAAAGTAGGGATTCTCATCAAAGTACTAAACAGGGGTAGAAAGGGCTGTAAGTCTCAAGACACTGAAAATGCACAGAAAAGCCAAACGGTAGCGACTACTTACAAAATCTATTCTGTAACCTGACTTGATGTCTTCAAACTCCGTCACCTCGACCCGAGTCAGATAATGAAGAGCTTCCTCGTCCTCCTCACCAAGGAGAGCAGAGACTGGGAAAATAGGGGCAGTGAACAAAGGTGAAACAAAAGCAACCCTGCTATGATATTACTGACACAGAGCAGGAAATTAGTAATCCGCGGCACATATCTGCCTGCTTACCTTGTGGATGGTTGACAAATGTTGTGACCCAGAAGTTTGGGATTTTGGCTATCAGTTCTGATCGCTTCTGGAAGAAAGGCTGGCGCAGCTTGTTGTATTTCTGTTCTACTTTCAAGATTTCCTCACTTGCCTGTTCATTCAATCTGGAAAACAATATTCCAGCAGTCACTGTATTAATTACTCTGATTAACATCGTCATTACGTTGTCTCTCACTCCTGTATCTATACCTGAACAAATCTAGAGCATTCACAAATAACACACGAATTCATTGCCAACGGCCTTAATACTTCCACAAAATTTATGCACAGTGGCTAAGTACAGTATAATCATAGAAAGCACGTGTTACCTGTCAATTTCGTTCTGTACTTCGTCGATATGTTCAATAGCTTCCTGTTGCTCTTTCTCTAAAAAGTGGAGGGAAAATTTAAGATCAGCGACAGGGTAACATTTATTTTCCGTGACATGCCTATTGATCTTGAAGGTTTCCCGCGTTTATTTGATTTTTCACATGCTTTCGTTGTTTTTAGCGTGATCGGAACAGAGTGCTTTGAGTCGTAAGGTGTCACTCAGCTACAACGCACGTGTTTAGATAATAAAAAAATCAAGTTCAAGCTTACAGTTTGCTCGAAACACGAAATAAGTAGGCAATCGTGTCAAATTTCGTTCACGCTTTCGTATTTATCCTCGTTTATTTCAAGAGAAAATACAACACAAAATAACACCACAACGACACATGGATAAGTATACAGTGTCCGTAAGACTACAGCAAAATGGTCAGTATAACGCAAAAGATGATCTGTACATCACACTCCGGTCTGATGCAGTTTCCTGCTGTAGTCTCGGGCCGCGTGGTTTGAATGGAGGCCGCACGGTCGGGCTTCCGATCCTTCCCTACATCAACCGGCATGATCAACCCGATCTGGCGCCCCGCTTGGCACTTACGGCGCATATCAAGAGCAGTAAACAGAGAAATCGGTGATGGGAAAGATGCTCACCAGAAAAGTCAAATAACCACCTTCAGAACCGTGCACACATGATGGCGGAGTTACACTGCTAGCTAACAATGCACAGCAGCTGGGCCGCGCTCAGACATCTCCATTCACGGGACGAAACGTCTCTCTACACCCCCAGCACGGATCGCGGCCCGCATCGCGGCGGAGAAAGTTTTAAACAACGCCTGCGCCCATAAATTGAAATCATCCAGGGAGGAAACAGAGTCCTGAAAGCTACGGCAAGCACGCGTCTGACACAATAAGGCTACACGCAGGGGAAACATGGCCACCGCCAGTCAGCACTAGTGAGGCTCAGGCTCAGTCGCAACACACACGCCCGACCTCTGGGTAAGAGCCGCTCACACACCGGACACCCAGCCGGGGCCCTAAGACGCCGTGAAGCCACCGGCCTCGCAATTAAAATGCCACACCGTGGCAAAGAGCAAACAAGCTGAAAATGGCGGTGTCGTGGAGACCGCCATTCCTTACCAGAGGTTTCGTCCGCTCCGTCATGGTTCGAGTTCTGCTCCTTTCTGCTCACTTTCGCCGTTGAGGCCGACATGATTTTTTTTGCAGGCCGTGGATAAGTACGTTTAGAGAATGTCCTCCGCGAGGAAGAGAAAACTTGTTTCTGCCTCAGCCGGAGAAGTGCGAGGGTAACGCGTGTGTTTGCGCTTCTTCTTCGCACTGTTTAAAAAAAACCCCGAGGGCTCAGCACACACTCGGACTCAACGCCGCCGCCAGAGCCTCAGCCACAGCGCTCGAGCTCACTCACTCACTCACTCACGCGCTTCCCCGATCCCGGCGCACGCGCGTCTCCAATGGAGATCGAATAAAGAGCTCCTCCCGCCGAGAGGACGATTTACAAACCGCGGCTCGCTCCCGTTATTCGCCTCCAATTGGCAGGCCCCAAATAACGGGGCGTTACGGACAAACTCGGAAAGAGGGGATGGGCTTTCAAGAGGAAAAAACAACTGGCTGACGTCAAGGTAGGGGACGAAAGCAATTTGACTTGCTTTTCGGAGAAAACACGCGCACTCCTTCGCGATTGGTCTGAATGTGTTAAAGTATCTGCGTAGCCAATGAGAGTGGAGTGCTCTCAAAGAAACAAAACGCAAAAGCGGGGAGGGTTTGGCCTTGCGCGCGGCACTGTTCCGCGCACGTTCATGTTGCGCGTGCGGATCAGTTTTAGGTTCCAGAAAGGGGACGTTGAATGTCAATTGCTCATTCATTTTTTCCATATAAAATGTTAGTGTCCTCATCATCGTTTCTCTTTGAGTGTTGAATGGTTAGTATACCCGTGCTATAATGCAGAGTATGACTAACTATTATTAGATTAAATGCTTGTTTTTATTTTTTGAAGTAAAACTGCGTTGAACTGAATACATTTAAAGGGAAGTATTTATAAAGACTATTCATTTTAATTCATAAATGTAATTTTATATAATAATGAGTTTACATTTAACCAACATAATTAAATATTGACTTGTAAGATCTTGTTTTACCCAATTAAATTTACGTGAGGCTCTGGTAAGTTTGATTTTTAACCTGGGTGGACCACTTTTGCTTATTAAACAACGACAAAAATATTTTGTTAGCAGGGATGTATAGTAGTTTATGATCAATGCAGTTATAAAGGAAACATACATGTGTATCACAATCTTATAGTAAATGTTGACTGAAATTGCCGGACCATGTTATACTCATGTAAACCTATATTGAATAAAAATGTTGGATATTCCTTTGTTATGCAGCTAAGATCCTGCTGTACATAGGTAGATGAGAATGCAGAGGTTTGTTTTTATTTATTACTGTACAAAAACATCACATTTTGTCTTAATGATGTGCATGTTTTCTATCTACATAATTTCTCCCGAATAAAAATAATTGTCACAGCACTATTTGCTTAAGTTAAATGACTATAAGATACCAAAATAACTCTCATGATCGAAAACAGCTGTTAGCGTTTAAATAGATGTCCTGGTCTGTTTTTTTAAAGAGAGACTGTTATCGATTCTTGATTACATTGCATATTAATCCGCATCACTATTTTGTAGAATGGATTACACATCAATTTAAAAAGGACCTTTATACATGTACAGCGTTGCTATCAAAAAATGGCATCACATTCTAATCATTTCGCTACTCCTAATACTTATGTTGAGTGTATGCCCTGCGACGGTTTGGCGCCCAACCTGGGTTATTCTCTGCTATGTGCCAGTAGCTTTGGATAAGCTTCAAACCTACGCAAGACAAACGGATATAGAAAATGGATGGATGGAAGCGTTAACATGCATTGTTTTATAGCAGAGCTGTATCGGATCCCAACTCCAAACAATAGGTGGCAGTAGTGGGCTCTTACTTTGAAATTACTCTGCAGACTGAACACTACGGAAGAATTGGTTTCAATATGGCGGAGGTAAGGGAGTGTTGTATTTTTCTACCGTAGATTAATAATATTTTGAGATTATTAAAAACATAACTGGGTAAATGGGTGTTCCCTAATATGTAGTTTTAAGTTATTATTTGAATGTTGGCATATAAAACAATAATCTATGTATACTTACATGTTTATTTCTTGATAGTTGCCCCAGTGTGAAAAGGGAGTAACATATACACTATATGAACTAACTAATCCGGCTGGGTTAAAACCAATAGCTAACTAGTTTGTCAGTAAACCATCCATCTACCTGCCTGCTCCTTTTTTATCTAATTATTTTTCCGGATTATGATTGTTTTACAAAATACCGTGTAGTAAAATCATAAATCTGTGTAATGTTACCATCGTTAGTGTTTTCTTCATTGAAGGAAAAGCATATTTTGAGTTATATATATATATATATATATATATATATACTTTACAAGTCGGAAGATGATAGATTGAAGAAATGAAAGAATCCGTAGTTATGTCAGTGTACTTAGGTGATTCGCCCTGGTGTTGTTTTTGTTTGTTTGTTTGTTTTTTGATTTCATTGTTTATGTTATTTATATATGTTAAAATAGACGATGTTTATAGATATATGTAGTGAGTAATAGTACTATAAATCAGTGGTCAAGGGTGGTAGCACACTGATGGGGTAACTGATACATATGCTAGATAGATTTTTTTTTTTCCCCCCTTCCTCCAGACTCACAGCCTGCAGGATCTGCGTCAGCAGGCGCCTATCGCAGCCAAAGTGTTCGTCCAGCGGGACTACACCTCAGGGACCATTTGCCAGTTCCAGACAAAGTTTCCCACGGCTCTGGAAACAAGGGTGCATTTAATACATAGAAGCAGATGCTTCCCCCATTCTTTTTACCGTTAGCTCGTAGTCAGCAAAAAGGGTATATGGTATTGTCATGGTACAAGTAACTGTTCTAGAATCAGAGAAAATTCCCAGCCCAGGACAAGAGCAGCACAAACAGGAGATGTGAAGATTTAAGATCTGATTTGTTACTAACTTACAGAAGACCATGAAGGCATTTCATTGCCTCAATACTTATGTCTTAATGCTTATACAACTTTAAAAATCAAAAATCAGTCATTTTGTGAATTATTATATTTTACTAGCATACGTGTAAAATTAGTTTGTCCCTTACTGACATTGGTTGACACAGTCCAGTGACTGCATCTCTGTTTTGGGATTTGCCAATTTCAGATTGACAAACAGCAGTTTGAGGATACAATACGCAAGTTAAACAGCCTGTATGCCGAGGCGGAGAAGCTGGGTGGTCGCTCGTACCTGGAGGGCTGTCTGGCTTGTTTGACAGCCTACACCATCTTCCTGTGCGTGGAGACTCACTATGAGAAGGTAAGGCCACTGTGCTGGGCTCTGCCTTTGGATCGTCAGTATCGATGCCATGTCTGGAAAGAGTCGAACGGCCCGATGAACCTTTAGTTGCACAGACTTCTTAGTGTTCTTATTTTGTCTTCTGTTGCCTTGTAAGGTTTTGAAGAAGATTGCCAGTTACATCCAGGATCAGAATGACAAAATCTACGCTCCGAGGGGGCTACTCCTCACTGACCCCATCGAGCGGGGGTTGAGAGTCGTATCCTTGTATTTGGAGAACAGTAGATCTGGGTGGCTGTGTGATGTGTTTAGGCGTTGTTGTTCCTTTGCCTTTTGACAGATCTTCTGCTTGCTTCCAGGTTCTTCCTTAACTTCCTTGCACCAGGTTGAAATCACTGTTTTTGAAGACCGCAGCACCGGACCTGGAAGATGAGACTTGGGTAAGTCCGACTGCCCGTTATATATTTATAAATGTTTGTGATTAACTCGGTAGATCCTGAACTCTCATATTGGATTATTGTGTTATTGTTTTAACAATCATTTTTCTGTTTGTTTTTAGCTTCTCTAAAGATGTTTCACAAGATGACTGGTTGGTGCCCCATTCGCTGCCGCCCAGTGTTGCCCTCTAACCCCACCATGACCACCAAGCCTCCCTTCCTTCACTCCCGTTATATCTCACTGCATTTTTAAGAACTCCTTGTTCATTCTGATTATTTATTGCTACTCTGTGTGAGATGGACTGACCACATGTTCTGCCGAAGGTGATAAAGGCGCGCTGGCCCTTGTCTGTCATTATGATTGTTATGTTTATCCATTCGAGTTAGTACAGTTCTGCCTCGCACCCGTTGCCCCCAGCATAGGCTCTAGAACCCCCACGACCCTGAATAGGCATGAATGGATAGTTTATATAGTTAATTCTCCACAGATCATGGATTGATTTATCTATAACTGTGTGTATTGGACTTTGCCACTTGTTGTTATGTTTGCCTCATTTTTTTCAGAACCATGTACATCATTCTGGGAGTTTTTTTTTTTTTTTTGTACTTTTTATTTGCTTGGTCAGCTGTGATTCTTCACTCAACATCTGTCAACAGGCAGAAAAGGTCTTATCAACCAAGGAGGATTGGTTCTCTATCACTCCCATGAAGTATTGTGGTCACTAACAAGGGATGGTGTCTGATTACGTCGATACACACTTTTGAATCCTGTGTACCATAATTTGGCTGTTTTTGGAGTCGGTCAGAATCGTCAGCCTGTTTAGGATTTTACACTACACAACAGAACTGAGATGTTTGGATGACAATAGTTTCCCAACAAGAACGCTGGAGTATTTATAGCTTTTCATTTATTGCAACTCCCCATAACTTCAGCTTTTTTTTTTTTTTTTTTTTTTTGCTTTTGAGACCTTATAACCACCATGACAGACCTTAATATCATATTTCTGCCTATTGATGCCGGAATGACGGTATGTGGTTTTAAATATTTGTATAATTTCTTAACTTGTGCACTGTAGCATAAATAAACACTCTTCTTGATTAAGCCTATGCCCCAGTGTGTTCTTTAACTCTATAGAACATGCTTCTTACTGTGCTTATTTAAAATCTATTTTCTAGAAGTGAGTAACTTACACGGCTGTTTTTTTTTTTTTTATGTACATGTGCCTAAACACCTGAGGATGTTGAAAACTAGTATCATCCGCTCAAATTAATGACTTAAAATTGATCTTGAGGTTTGTTTATTTGTGATTTCAGCATAAAAGAATTTTATATTTTAACTGTAATAATTTAACATTTTACAAATTAAAAATAATGTATGGGGGCTATAGTGGGACACTATATAATAGGATTGTCTTCCGTCCCATATCATTGTATCGTTTATATATTACAGCCCAAGAGGGCTGTTGTAACACCGATGGTCTTTGGCTGTCTTTGTAAAGTTGCACGTAAAGTGAGATCGTAAGTAAACTACACGTTTTCCGTTAATTACGCCGCTAACGTAACTCTACGGGTCGGAAACAGGAATCGTAGCGAGGCCTATTTGCAAGTGCGCAAGCTGCGTACGAGAAACCCCACTTAAGTTACGCAGTTCGTGTTTCATTGGTGGACGATTTGAAGTCCCTGCATCCCGCACTTGTTGTCCCAAGCTAGAGAAACAAACGTTTCGCAGAAGGAAATCGGGTGAGCTTTAACGAAACGCTTATTTCGTAAGTTTAATCGTAACTGAAGAGCAGAGCCCGGGGGGGGGGTAATTGTTTATGTGCTGCTGGAGGGGGGATTTCGCGTCTGGGTCCAAATGCAGACGGCCTTGCCTCTATTCGGCAGCAGCCTGGATCCTACGTCGAGTCCCAAACCGACGAGAACGAGTTTCCATGGTCGTGCCGAAGGAATAAGTAATAATAAGACCGGCTCCTTAAGTTGACATCTGGGCTCTGTACGATTGTAAATTGCACCAAAAAGTGGTACACGATAATGTCCGAGTGTAGGGATAGCTAGTGTCATGTGGAACAACAAAAACGTTATCGTTATAAAAACGTTATAAAAAAAAGTTATCTGGTGCAGGGTTAGGGAGTTCTTCACCGTCGTCGACAGGGAAATAGCAGGTCCGATTATTTCTCTGTAAAGGAAGATTATGGACAAACGTCGCATGGTTAAAATATCCGTATTTTGTCAGTGGATTTGTGATGATGGGAGAGTGTTGAAATCAGGGCAAAGACTGAAATATGCGGGATAATTTTATGATAGATGATTTTATTACAGTATACAGCTCTTCAAACGAGACCTACAAATATTAGCATTCAGCATGTAAAAGCGAAAACGGCTCATTGTGAAGTGAGGTGCAGGGACGGTATTTTCTGGCCATGCCTCTTCTGATCGAGGCTGTGTCTCCCCTACCTCCCTTGCAGATCAAACATCACATCCCTCTGGTCACCCTGGCTTTTAATTGCTTCGATGGATACTACCTTCCACCGCAGGAATATGAGTTTGTTGATACGGTCCAGGAGGAGCTGGATGCCTTCATACAGAGGGACGGACAGAGGAGGTGAGCCCTGACTGAAGGAGGTCCGAGCGCTGCATGGTCATCGCCTTTTATCTGGCTGTGACTGAAACTCCATTCTTATGCATTTCCCATTCTGGTGTCCTGGCTTTAATGTTTGAATATTATTTCTGTGTTTTATTCAATGTGTTTAATTTGGATGCAATTAGGGCTGATGGTAACGACAGTTTTACCGATTGATCATTACTCTAAACGATTAATTTTCTTCCAGAAAAACAGAATGAGAACACGAAACTCTGTCATTGTAAGGCTTTAGATAATGGACGTTGAATATTTGGCACTCTCCGGAGGATATTTTTACACTCAATTCCATAAGAAAATTAGTAGTATACCTGAGATATTAATGAGATGTGTACCGTGACACCCAAACCTTAGTACTCTGTATAAATCCAGCCTGTCCTTATGCTTATTAAATAGTGTCCCATGCTGCTGTTTTGATATATTATGGAAGCGATAAGCACTGAAATGCTGGTGAAGAAAGGGACAGCTTAGTTAGCACAACATCTGTTACAATGGGAGATTGTGGATAAACAAGGTAAAAATGTTGGTGGTGAGATACCACTTTTTGCTGATTAAAGTCTGACACCCATTTTTGTAAACATAGTTTTCATTTTTGTTTCAGTTTATGAGTCATTTTGTTTTATTTGGTGTCTGTTTTTGTTTCAGTTTTACTTTATGAGAATAGCACTGGTCCCAACCACGGGTGTCGTTAGGTATGATCACTCAGGGCTATAGCCCCGAGTATTTTAGCCTTATGCCAGTCTCCCTTCGGAAAAAGTCAATTCAATGGCTAGAAACTCCCCTGGTGGCAACAAGCACAATGCGTATGAATACACACTGGCAACATCCATCAATCCACATAGAATAAGCCCAGATTTTACACTAAACACTTTCTCAACAACGACAACAAACAACAAATTTATTTTAGTTTAGTCCGTTTTCACAACATTACTTTGTCTCAGAGCGCTTTACAGCATCCCCACCCAAAGCCCCCAGTGAGTGAGCCAGAGGCGACAGTGGCAAGGAAAAACTCCTGAGAAGGAAGAAACCTTGGGAGGGACCAGACTCAAAGGGGGAGCCCGTCCTCCAGGGGCCGGCAGGGAGAGTCAAATGGGAGAGATGGCTAAGTGGCAAGTCACGTGGTCTAAGTCATAAAATATGAGTCACGCCCGGGGAGCAGGGAGGTGATGACGAGCCGGTGCCGACGCTCCTTGAAATCACCAGGCAACCAGTAGTAAGGCAGCGGGTCACACATGGAGGACAACACGGGCAGAACGGCGGGCTGGATGCCAGGACGTCATGGGTAGTGCCAACGTCACATAATTTAACATTATGGGAACTCAGGCATGGGGAGTCCCTGAAATGTCAGCACTCCAATTCCACAAGGGGGTGTGAAGCTAGAGTGACATCACTGACAGCTCAGTTCATCCAAAGCCAATGGCATCGATCCCCACCCAGCTCTGCACCTCACACTATCTCTTCTGATGCTCTTGCATAGTGCACCTGTATGCCATTGAACTTTGCACTGTGTAAGACCACTTTTTTGTTTTGTGATAATTAGAACTACTCAGATAATCAGGTGGTGATATTAAAGGAAAGCATTTGTTATAATGAATTGAAGCATTTTAGAAATCAAGGTCATTTAGTTAAAGTGATAAAAAAATGAGTATGTGTCGATTTCACATATCGATGTCGCCGCATTTTCAACGTCCACGTCAACGACTGCATTAACTCACGGCAGCCCTAGATGCAGTACAGGTCCTTCCCTGGACCTAAACAGAATTTTGTTGTTAAAGCTTAATTCAAGTGACAATAGCAGACAGAGTAAGAGCATATAAATACTACACTATGCAGAATAAATACATGACATAAAGTATAAACCACAGGACACAAGTACAAGAACGTGCCTACAGGGTAGATGGTACACAATGCAGAATAGTGTCTCTGTAAATGGACTTCATATTTAGAGATGTCGTTTTTTTAGAGTTTAATATACGGTCAGTAATAACCCCCCCAGGGTGTACGAGTTGTTACAGATGGTTTGGTTTTTACAGTTAGCCTCTGGAATTAGCCGGGGGTGCTAATACTGGATCCCCTGGTGCTGGTCCTTCGGGGACTGAACCGCACCGGGACGTGGCAGAATGAGCAGGAACAGGAACATGACCCTTCCCGCTTCTCCGCCAGCGTGCTGCTCTTCCCGCCGCTGCCGAGCCGGCTGCGCTACCTGATCCACAGGAGCGTGGAGGGCTGCCAGTCCCTGGACACCTTCTCGGTGGGTGAAGGCTGGAGCCGCAGGGTGGTGGTGTGTCCCGCCCACCTCAGGTACAGCCTCCCTGGGCACAGCTTTACCTTTCTGGGTGTTAAGTGTTACTAAATAAGGTAGAAGCCCTTTGCACTTTGTACTATCAAGTTTCGAGTTCTTACCCCCTCTCTGTTGTTTGCACCTGCACATGATTTGTTTGCGCCCTTGTTTAGTTCAGTAAGGTATTATGGCTGAATGTCGTTCTCTCCCTCTCTGTACCTGTGTTCTCAGCATCACTTCCATCTGACTTGGGACTAGGGTTGGGCTGATGGGTGATGTCATCGCGAATGGCCAATGGCTGACATACGTCACACTGCTTAGCCAGCAGTGGGGGGGGGGGGGGGGGGG
>JAABNX020000130.1:25060756-25074834 GCA_015163995.2 Mormyrus lacerda
CCCCCCCCCCCCCCCCCCCGCTTGGGCTCTCACATGGTTTCCTCTCTCTAAGGGTGCCCTCAGAGGAGGAGGGGGACCCAGATGAAGGCCAGCATGAGGATGTCCAGGGGCGAAACCTGGAGACAGAGGCCCGGAAAGACCGGCCCCGCCTGGAGCCCCGGCAGACACGGATCAGGCCAGCCCGTCGCCCTGACAAGGCCATCTATGTCCCACGAGCCATGAGGGACAAGGCCGCCGCGGCCCCCGGCCCCACCCAGGCCCGGCTCACGCCGGACAACTCGGGCCGCGGCCCGAAGCAGGGCACCTCGGGGACCGGCCCTGAAATCGGCACGGACCTCACGGGTCAGCCATTCCCGCCTGCCGGCCAGGACACGGCCTCCGAAGCCACCGACACGTCTTCCAGCGAGCAAGAGGTCCCAGAGCTCCTGGCCGACTCAAGCGGCCACGCCCCGGTGGAGGCCTGGGATCAGACCCTGTCCTGCTTCATGGCCATGTCTCTGAAGCACCAGGGCCTAGATGAGGCTGCGTCACCAGCAGCGGAGCCGCCAGTAGGGGGCGCAACAGACTTGGAGGATTTTACTCAAGAGGTATGTTCTGTGCCATGGGCTGGTGCCTCATGGTGAGTTATTTGCTGGCATTGGCTCTGGACCTCGTGTTCTGTTGCCTTTGTGTGAGTCAGAGGTTTAGAAGGTGAAATAATACCCTACATAGTCCTGTTATACATGAATATGTTAAATATGTGGAGTTTTCATTTCCTCCCTTCATTTATTGTGGTGCTCTGGTTTTATCCTGCAATGCTAAAGCATGCTGTTAGGGGAACGGACACCTTTAACCTGCGTCCTGTACATGCCTCGTGTCCTGTGCTTGATGAAGGATCATGTAGGATAGATAGAAACAAGGGAGCATCTCCTGAGAGTTCGCTTTTACTAACAGCTCGGGGCTGGGGATGATTGTGAATATGGGGTCCAGGCTCACTTTCACCTTGTCCTGGATCGACAGTTACGGAAGACGGGCGGATGGTTTAATTGTTGTGTTTCAACGGATAGATCATTGCGAAGCTGCGGGAAGCAGACGTCCTGATCGAGGGCGCCCACCATGACTACTCCTGCTACCAGAACATGTTGTTCAGCTCGGACGAATTCGCCCATGTCATCGAAATCTACGACTTTCCCAAACACTTCAAGACGGAGGACCTGCTGAATGCCTTCGCAGACTTCAGGTACGAGACGGAGCTGGTTTGTTTCAATGGCCATCTCGTATGTCTTGGCCCCGGTGGCTGGTGATAGTGATCGGCTGTTTGAGTCTTTGCTCATAAATAAACCGCCGAGGGCCAGACAGAAGCAGGCAATCAACATGACACTTGGGGTCCTTCTGCCATGTGGAGATGCTGTACTGTGTTCTCATCGCAAAGGATGCGATTGAATCAATGGGTCCGACAATTAATAAATGAATGGGATGAAAACGAAAGAGATTGATGGTTGTTGAAAGTTTGATATGAGGTGGCCTAGTGGATAGTATTTGTAAGGTGTTTAAGGTCGTGGGTTTGAATCCCACCCACGGGGAGTGTATGGCGTCCTTCCTAAGTTGTCTGGCTTTCCTTCTGGCGTCTGTTATGCCTGCTTCTCCCCTTGTGTATGAACATTTGTAAATGAGTGTATGCCCTGTGATTGACTGGCACACTATGCGGAGTGTTCTCCCGTCTTATACCCTATGCCATCTGAAATAACCATCAGCCCCCAATCCCCCCACCCCACCACAGTCCTGTTATGGATCAGTGGTCTGTATTCTGATGATTTTTCAGCTAAAGTACTTACCATCTCATATTTAATTCTGGTAAATCCTTGTTCTCCCGCTTAAATAAATGCGAACGTGTGCTTCTTTCAGCGAGGGAGGCTTGAGGATCACGTGGGTGGATGACACCTGTGCCCTGGGGGTGTTTTCCAGCGAGTCAGCCGGTACGACCTTTCATATCTTTGACTTTCTGACTTTGACTTTTTTGCTGGTATTCAGTGCCGCTCCATTCTAATTCACAAGACTGAAGCCAAAGTATTAAAGGAGCTCAGATCTCTTGTTGAAGCTCTGAATTTACCACTTTGGACGGAGCAGTGTGACTCATCCAGACAGCAGCTTCTGTTGCATCCAAAGTTGGGTATCTCTCAAAAAATTTCGATTCCGTTACCGATACCTTAACTTCAGTGTTGGGAATGATACTATTTCAATACCAGTTTTATGAAATTAATTTCAGCAAAAACAAAATGACGTTACACATAACAGTACAAATCTTTCAGTTTTATTTTTCAGTTGGCATTTTTACACTCTGCAAACAATTTCATAGCATAAACAATATTTAACTTAATGGGGTAGTTCAAAACTGAAATAAGACATGTTTTCGAGGGGGTTTATTGCTGTCTGTCCATCTAGGCTGTTCTGCTGACAGTTGCCTAGTTTTGGAGAAATCAGGCGTAGAAATGTCAGGCTTCTCTCAAATATAATACAACCGAATGGCGTTTCCTTCTGTGGTGATCAAAATGCCAGAAAACATGACCCGGTTGCTCAAGATAATCCACAGACTTGGCAGTGAACAGTGAACTGTCATATCTACTGATTTGTGTCACTGCACAGAAATGCAGTACTGGAACGATCTCCTGTGCAGTGATACAGTTGGTGTTCAGTGTATCAGTGTATCCTCCCTGGATCCCGGTTCAGGGTTGTACACTTGCAGGTAGAGCTGATGCTAGCAGGGTAAAAAAAAATCAACAGTACAAACAAAAAGCACACAATTCTAATGAATGCATGCCTTTGTATTCCAGGTCCTTCACCATCCATTAGATGGATGACAGTCACAAATGCAAAGAGCATATTATGCAATTATAAGTTACATGTTTTATTCCAAAACAGTAGAGAAATTTCGATAGAAAAATCATGCTTTTGCCAATCTGTATTTATTTATCTGTTTATATGTTTTTTGGCTATGCTTTCGCTATCCTACTTGAAAAGCCCAGTGTGAATTTATTTTTTCCTGTCAGCATTTCGCCCACCACCTGCCAGTACCTGCATATGCGCTTAAGTACAAAATCGCATAAATCGTGGGAGAGCAGTACCATTAATATGGTGAAAAGGTATAGCCTTTCGGAACAAAGGTCTTTGTTTGCGTGTAGGTTTGCAGAAACGGACATTGATTTATTCATCTTTATTGAAATGTAGATTAACATCATCTAGCTGGGGTACTTGGGATTAGTACTAAAGATGTTACGTAAAAAATAATAAGGTTCAGCTCACTGAGGTGCTCTGCTTTTATGAATCAGAACAGCTGCTTACAGTGGTTTGCTTTCACCTTCAGTAAAAGGCTGAGTAGCCCAGGAGCCCATTGAGGGGTAACTGGTTGCAAACAACCTACCTATATGTTTATGACTGATATTTGCATATATCAGGCTATTAATTAATCACGATAATTCTCTTATTAATTATCATGAAAGAAGGCTGGCTGTTCATGACATAACATGCATTATACTGAGAAAATGTGATTCATATCAGCGTGTTCTCAGCTGCGTGTCAACTCACACCTGTCACCCACATGGAGACCGCGTCCTGACGCACACACACACGTGAGCCCCATCTCCGGGTGTCCCTCTATGACTTATTTGTGTATGTTACCAACAATAAACATTATTTGATCTTGGTACAAGCATGCTGCAAGTTTATTGGCTCACTGATGCTGATGAGATTTCTTCCTTTTGGTATCAAAATTTGGGATTGGATAATAACAAGGCATTTTTCGATACTTGGTAGTATCTAATCAGTCTGGTCGATGCCGCAAAGTTGCATCCCAACATTTAATGGACTAACTTGCAATTATCACCAGAAAATCATTGAAGTTGACTGCGGGGCAGCCCAAGCAAGTGAATGACAAGTCTTTCCAAGTGTTTATCTCTTCAGAGGTGTTTAATTCCTGTCAAGCACTGGGGGTTGGTTATGCAAAAGGAGCCCCCTTGACTCACGTTTTGCCACGTCACTGTCTGATCCAGCTCAGCAGGCTCTGTCTATACGGCACCCATTGCTGAAGGTTCGAAGGCTGTCTGAAGGCAGCAGGAAAGCCAAGGGGAAGGCCTTCAGACGTGCAGGTAGGTCCAGTGGAATGACACTCACAACCTACTGCGTTCCTTTAAGTTTGACAGCATTTTTGCTAATATTGCCATTGGCTGTAGAAGGCAATGCTTTTAGCATTTCCAAGAAAAGCGCAGTGTTGGGCAGTGCAGGTCCAGAAGCTACAAATCCAGACCAAGATTTTGTTTCTACCAACCAGTTGAGTCTCTGTGACTGTGACTCTTCATGCTCAACAGGCTGGTAGAAACAAAATCTTTTCCTGGATTTTTCTGGACTGGAAATGACTGCAGCACATATTGATTGAATGAAATGGTATTCCTGCAGGTGTAACTTCCTGATTAGCTCTATGGTATATTTTGAGTCTAAGCGTCTGCCCAGTGAGTGTCTGTGGTAACACAGTAAGCGCAGCGGCTGACGGCACATGACTCGTGCTCTTTCCCCAGAGTTCATCCAGCCAGTGAAGGAGAGACCTCGCACTGACACAGCAGTGGCCCGCAGGCTGGTGACCAGGGCTCTGGGCCTGCAGAGGGGCGGCGTCCGGGGGAAACGGTGTTGACGCCGTGCCCATTACAGGTACCCCATTTTATTGTTAAATGCTGTCAGTGACATATCACAATAGAACGAACCCTACTTGGCAGGTCTTATGCATAGAAGAAAGGTCAGGCAGCTGATCTGGTACAGTTTTATTGGCAAACAAAGGGTGAAAAGCACATATTTGACCCTTTCAAGTTGAAGCGAACATACATAAGTCACTCAGCTAGCATTGGGTACCCTCATTAAAACAGAAGGTCCCTATTTGATAGCACCGATACAAAGAAATAAAAACTCCTTAAACGTCACATAGGCTGAGGCTACTGTTACACAAAATATTTAAAATCCCTGATTCTTTAAAGTTATTTAAAATAATGGCTATAAAAGATTTACAAATTGCATCACGATAGATTAAAAACAAAAATCAATTGCACATTATCACAGAGACAAATCTATAAATTTCAAGATAAAACTTTGGAAATTATTTATTTATTTATTATTTTTGGCTTTCAACATCTCTTAGCATACCTTTTTAAATCAGCGTTGGCCGTAGTGCCATGCCATGTGCCATGTGTATCTGTAACCATCTGAATGGAAAATAAACCAGCTCTGTGAGGGTACTTTGGCGGATTAGGTATTTCTGGCACCCAGGTATTCCTCAAAGAACTCTCCTTTGTCCTTGGACACCAGAAGTGTCTCTCTCTACGATTGGTTCAGATACAGGTTGGAACAGCACAGAGCAGCCATAGCTGAGCCATGTAGTGTTACAGTCAGCGAGCATGAGGGTTATGTGCTTTGGAAGGAGAACGTCTCAAGTAACTATGGTAACGTTGGTATTCACATTACCAAACGCTCGTCCATTTTTATCTGACGCGTTCATAGTATAGGCAGTTCAGTATGATGCCTCATTTCTGTGCCAAAGGTGGCGGCGGTGTTGTGATCAGAGGAAGTGTTTATTCTCCCAAAGAAAACGAAGACAGCTGTGGTGCCTTGTGTGTAGTATTACCACCCTGAGACTAACCTGGCTGCAGGGAACCACAGGCAAAGACTGTGCATAGGAAGAAACCACTTCACTGAGAAAAGTCCAGACAGTTCAGATCTGCAAATGCTACTGTAATCAGGGGCTGGTTCACTCCCTCGGGGGGGCCAGGCTTACATGACTTAAGCAATTTTTTTGGAGAACGAAATAGAATCAAATGAAAATTATGAACATTGCAACGTCAGTAATCCGTATTAAGTGCAGGGTGTCGGTCATAGAATTTACCAAGGGTTGGGGGAGAGAGGCCCTTTACCTTTCAGGGGCCAGGAACTTTTTTGCGAAATAGAAATTTTTTAGGAACTACAAACTTCTGTCACAGTCCCACCACCGGAACTCAGCCCGATTTATAGTTCATGAACCAGTTTTTAGTTCCTATCCTGGCACTTTTCATTCGATCAGGAACTACTGGGGTATGAATTACAGCAATAAACATTCCCATTAACCAATAACCATAACATATTTTCCAGTAGACTTGGAAAATATTTAAAAATGTTTTATTTAAATTATTTAAACTAAAACTGGGCAATGGGGAGAACTTGTTGCCTGCCATCTGCAGATTTAAACATTAGACATAAGCAGTATTTATGGCCTTTCCCCCCTGCCATTTGAAGTCAGTATCAGTGCCAGGCAATTTTCTAACTATCAGTAACGTTTTAAATCCATTTTAGACAATTTGCAGGGTCCAGGACTCCCCACATACAAAGTGGTTCGGGCAAAATGTTTAAGATCCCTTCAGAGAAAATGACATGTAGAATTCCCTTATGTTCTCTCTATGCAAACCCGTGACTCGGCAAAGGGATTCGCCTGGCCAGTTTGTCCTCCAGTCCCGCCAATCCCATATCTGAACCGTTACATTGCTTTGAGGATTTATGTTGCTGGTAGCGCATCACTTTCTGCAGGGTCATTTAGGGACCCCCCAAAGTAGGTTGAACCTCTTTTGAACTCGCAAACTGAACAGGAGAGGAATCGTACGTTGTCAGCCTTTGGTGCTAATATGATAGGTACCTTGATGACACAGAGCGCAGGCACTTCTGGTGAATTGAGGGCTGTGGGGCTTTAGTGGTTTGGGGGGGGGGGGGATGTTGGGTTGCTGGCTTAATGGTCCACCCAGATTTCTTCTTCTGTTGCCTTTTATCTGTAGGACAGGTGGTTGTTCAGGAGTCCTGGGAAGGTGTCCTCAACGTCAGAGCTTAATGAGCCCCCTTTAAAATAAACAGGGTTAGCATGTAAAAGCTGTATAACATTTGTTTCAACATTGTTTGTGAGCATCTTAGTCTAATATGAAGGTTCCTGACCATGTTCTGGAATGATCTCTCCTGACAGGACCCGTGCCCCTGGATGGCAAATGGACCGATATCCACTATACAGAACAGCACATGGGATTGGGAAATGTGTCTCGGCACATATTGTTCCAGCCAGTAACTGTTGCCTTGTTGCTGGCAGTTTTGTGGTCGAGCAGATGTTTGTGCGTGACATCAGAAATTGAGTCAGTGCTGGAGAAGACTTGCATGTTTAGCTTGGATGGTCATACAGCTCATGCACAGGCAAGCGGTGTTTATGTTTCGCAGTTAGCTGTTGCTCTGCCCAGTCTACATTATGAAAAAGGTGAGGTTTATGCCATCAGATAAACTACTGGCCTGTTGCCCGTATGCAATGATGAGCTTAACTGTCACCCCCTGTTATGATGGGGGACTTCTTCAGAGAAAACCCTCTTTAGAGGAATTCTGGGGGGCTGTGAAAGCAACTGGAATCTGCTTTCAGTGGTTTAACTGAGACTGGTTTGAAAAATCACCATCTTCCATTATCTTTATACAAAGCAAATCTGTTATTTATATGGAGTCACTGCAGATTCCAGTCAGTGTCTGTACACTTTCAAACTGAAGCTGGAACTCGGAACTAAGGGAAAGGACTTTGGTGTTTTTACGTCATTAAATGAGCCTGTTTTTTTTAGTTGTTTTACCATGTAGTTCATGTGGTGTTTGCTTTTAAAAATGTGTTTTTGTTTTACATCAGTAAGGCCTTAAATTCATTCAACCCCTTTGTAAAAGGTGTATTATATGTAAAGACATAAATTAAAGCCTAGTTTGTTTATGAAGCCCTCTGCTTATATATTCAATATACAGTGTTTGTATCAATAAATTGTCACAGGAGTGTGTTTTTCATCTCACCACTAATTTTTCGGTTAATTTGAAGGAGTTCCTTGATCAATAAGAGGGAAAATGGTGACTTTGGCCTGAGGGAATGGGCCTCACCTATATGACAGTTGTATGTCCATATCCGGTAACCGTCGTAGCGACATCGACACTTCATGATGTTGTTCGTGTAGTCAGACTCCGCCACCTCGTATGTGGGATTAATTACTACCTGTGGGGTAAAATATTTATTTTTAGTTCTTAGGACCCTTGCCCAGTTAAGCTACGGGCTGTGATTTCATAAAGGAAATGCCATCCATTCATTCATTTTCTGTAGCCATTTTATTTGGGGTTGTGGGTGGATCAGAGCCTATGCCAGAGGCTATGGGAGCAAGACAGGGAACAACCCAGGATGGGGCGCCAACCCGTCGCAGGGCACAAGGCAGGGCACAACCCAGGATGGGGCGCCAACCCATCACAGGGCACAAGACAGGGAACAACCCAGGATGGGGCACCAACCCATCGCGGGGCACAAGGCAGGGAACAACCCAGGATGGGGCGCCAACCCATCACAGGGCACAAGGCAGGGAACAACCCAGGATGGGGCGCCAACCCGTCGCAGGGCGCACTCACACACCTATGGGCAATTTGGCAACTCCAGTTAGCCTCAGCATGATTTTGGACGGTGGCTGCAAACCAGAGTTCCCCGAGAAAACCCCACGACGACATGGGGAGAACATGCAAACTCCGCACACGAGGAACCCTGGCAGAGACTTGTGTGAGGCAACAGTGCTGACCACTGCGCCACCGTGCCGCCCCCTAAAGGAAAGGAAATAACCAGTGCCACATTGCTACCGAACACATATCCGCCATAAGGAGGTAACCTGGAAGATGTAGTCCCCGGGCTTGACGTCGGTCACGTCTATCCACTGGCAGTCGATGTCGTGCCGGTATGAATCCCAGCAGCCCACAGTGATGCCCTGAGCACCAAAATTGGCGCAGGCGTACCTCTTTTCAATGCCTGTTGGACACAACATGAAACGTACCAACTGTAAGGGTGCAGTGATGCAGAGTCCCCTTTCAGGTGGAAGGTGGGTGTTAGAAATGTGGGGTTATTCTGCAGCCACTCACTGCGTGGTTTCCAGTTACTTTCTGTAAAAATGCACAGTAGTCTCACCCACATTATTAATAGTTAATCAGTTTCCCAAAAAAAAGAGCGCTTCCACAAAGCATCCACTAGAGGGCACTCTAGATTCATAGTCACCAGGAAGAATCATGAAAGTGAAAGTCTCTAGGAGCTGTATAGTGTATTGGGTGAGTGGGACTCTTACCCTCATCACAGTCTGTGTCCTCCAGACAGAAGCTGGCCTTGTGCCCCTCGGCCACCTTGGTGCCATTGAGGCTGAAGAGGTCGTAGTGTGTGAACACCTCCATGCTGTGGTAGTGCCTGTAGGGGGCGACACTCCTGCTTCAGGAATTGCACAGTCTTGACCCAAACACACCTATACCATTAGTACATCATTTACTGCATCAGACTAACATTGAGCGGACTATTCTATACATCAAACCAAGAATTCAGTAGTTTCTTTGTTTATTGCCTTATTTGGGGTGGCAGAGGCTGGCAGTTGGTGATGATATCTGAAGAACAGCTCTGTGGTCGGTAAGGTATGAAAATAAAAATATATACAGTGGATTGTGGCAACAAGTGCTGAACCTTCAGAAATCGTCACGAACAGACCATAATAAAAGTACATATAAAACCAGCAGAATCAGAAGGTCAGTACAGAGAGGGGGTGTTGCCCCACCGCACCCCCAGCCCTGCCCCTCTTCTCCAGGGATGACCCTTTGGCTGGCTCTTCGCTCACCTGTGACACTCGTGCCAGATCCAGGAGTGCTGGCTGGCGCGGGGCTGGAAGTCCGCCTGCCCGTTGTTGTGGATCTGGGAGGAGAAGCGCAGGAGGCGCCGGTAGCCGCTGGCCGGCGTCGCGCTGGCCGTGCTGGACAGGCAGTTCTCCTCCTGGGCGCACTGCAACATGAACATGGGCCGGTCCTCCAGGTAGGTGGTCTGCTCCACCACCTGTGTGTTCAGGACCAGGTCCGGGGCGGCTGGGGATGGGGGAGGTCAGCGGTCACGAGGAGACAGTGGCGAGACAGAGGTCCTGGTTACTTCCCAACAGCCATTTATAGATAAGGTTGCATTTATAAATAAGACGTAGACCTGACGAGGCCTGTATAGGGCATAATGGTCTTTTGTACCTGCATCTGTATCTACCATTCATTTCCTTCCCATATTAGAGAACGGACAGCTGAGATTTTTAAAATGTACTATCTACTGCACGTTTCAGCTGGACGGTAAAAAGCTGGGGGGTCGTGCGTCGCCACGGAATTCTGAGGATGAAGATGTGCCCAAACTTTGATAAGCACCATCCCTAAATCGGGTCGGATACCATGACGTCTGAAGTTCACCTGCTCTGGTTTGATATTAAATCATGCCTCATAAGGCGTGGCTGGATAAGCTTAAGAGCTGAGGCCTTTTACTTACCGTCTGGTCCCCCCCCCCCCACTTCAAAAATCTCTCCTGTGCCCCTGAGTCACAGTACAGGCATGTTAGTGCAACGTGAGGTGAGATTTAGCTGGATGGCAGAGAGAGGTGAGGGGAGGTCTATTCCAGCTCTTACATTCTGAGCAGGAGACGCCGGCAGCAAAGCGACCCCCTCCCCTGGGGCAGTGGATGTGCTTCCCATGGTGCAGACAGTGTGACAGCGACATCTCCGTGCCCGAGCAGCGCACCCCACTCATGACGACGTCATCTGCGCTCGTGTCTCCCGACCAGTACCAGGTTTCCTGCGGGAGGCCAGAGGATGGAGCGCTGAGCACTTTTTGCCTTTCGCCACAAAAGACACAGACTGATATTCTACTATTCTGCCACAAGAGGGCGCTTCACATTAAGGCGTAACTAACATCAGCACGTGGAGGAACCAGCTGGTGCATGTGTAGAAAGTCTGTCACATCGCCATTTAAACAGTGCATTATTTCGTTATCCAAGCTGACCACTTTGTTTAACCATTCATCCATTTCACTGCTTATCCTGGACAGGATCCCATCCCAGCCAACACGACACAAGGCTGGTTTACACCATTGATGGAATTCCAGTCTATCGGGCAATTTAGACTGCAGTAAGCCTAACAGAATGTCTTTAGGCTATGGTAAGAAAGCATACAGTAGTACCTGTGGAATTCTGTGCCACATGGGAGAAAGCACAGACTCCACACAGACGCAGAATTCAATCCCACAGTGCCACCCAATTTTAAATTTTTTACTGATGCCATCCTGGTTTGATCCCACACCCCCCCCCCCCCCAGCTCTCTTCATTTACTCCAACATCATAGTGCACGGCAACCGACAGAGAGGTATAGTCCTTTTTATGTCCAGTTAGTCCCTTGCTGCGTAAAGTCATCTTCTCCCAGCTGGACGTCAGCCAGGCACTTTGTGTACCCATGCATCGCATTCCGCCGTATCGCGAACGCAGCGAGGGTCCGGGTCTCGCTCTGCGTCAAAGTTTCCAAGCGCCCTGCAGCCTGCTTAACCGTTCAGCCGCGCACACACCGGCGTGCCGCTGAGGAACTCTACTAATTACGTACCCCCACATCTGGAATTGTGTTTGTGGTTGCATCTTGGCGACGCTGCCCTGGAAACGAGAACTTCATCGTTTTTTTCTTATTGTGATGGGTAAATGTGATCATAGATCAGTGGGGAATTATACCTGAGTTACTGGAAGTTCTGAGCAATGGAAGGTCTGAGGAAGTCTCTCCATGCACAGACATCGGATTACAGTGAAGAAGCAGGAGTCTGATCCTATTAGCTACGTTAGGCCCTAACTATATTTGGCAGTCCCTAATGTGTTCCTTTGAGAAAAACAAATGCCTTTATTTAATCCACTTAACTGGCATGATGATAGCAGTGTTACTCAACCATCCTATTAAAGCTTTTAGTTACTAACTGTCCAGCTGAAATCACCCAACTTTTCCTGCTATGTGCAGATTGAGCTAGTGAGTATTAGCATCACCAAACTAAAATCAACAGATCTTTGTGTCTTGCATTTATATTTCAGCATTTTGCTGAAAATACTTTTTATGAATGTTTTTAATAAAATAACACAAAGTTTAACTTACTTGTGTTAAAGTAAAATGAGTCCATATGTATCTATTATTAACACAATGAATAATGACTACTGGTGAAAGGGCAAGTGAATTATACTGCGTGAGACCAATAGGAAAACACTGAACTTCTGCAACATTACAAACCATAATTTTCTGTGGCTATAATAATTTTCCATACCAAAATTAATTGAGATTGCTTTCCTTTTAAGAGTGTAATTCCCAAGACCACAGACCAGACACCATGATAAGGACAGCGACTGGTTGCTGAAATATTCTGTCACTTCCTTTTATGACACGCATTCCAGGAAGCCCTAGGTCCGCCCGTTCTCCACCACCACCCACTCTGATGTGCTCTGATGAGTTCAGGCAGTAATGGAAATCCCTGCATTCGCAGGACCTGAATCACGGCACGTAGCAGGCGGCCAGTGAAAAGCGGCTCTCTGTGTGCTTCTCTGCAGACCTGCTGTCTCCTCAAACCCCAGTGACCTGCATCACGTGGCCTCCTCTCCAGAGACCTGATTCTCATCCGAGCTACTAAGCAAAACTTCAGGATAAACTTACCAACTGAATCAAAGACACCTATTATTTAGAAAATGCAGATAGTTTACAAGCTCTACATTTCTGTTGTTTTAGCTGTAAAGATACTGTGACATGGGGTAATTACTCTGTAATGGGGTATCAGACTATAAGGTGTGATATAAAGTGTGGGACAGCATAATAGCTGAATACACAGTGGCACTGGCACCAAGGCCTGGTACCTCATATTCACCCAGTGTCTGTGTGGGGAGTCTGCATATACTGTGTTGTATGGGATTCCTCTCAAAACCCAAAGCCATGAAGACATGTGATGGATTTGTGTCCCGTCCAAAGTCCAATCTTAGTATCTCTAAGCAAAGTGTTAGAAATTCTCTGTGGTTGGACATTACCTGGAAGGCGTGACTGGCGTATCCCAGGCCCAGCTGCCGGCAGACCACCATCGCCTCCAGCGTCCCCCAGCTGTCACTGCACACGGTGCCCCATACCAGCGAGCCGTTTCGCTCCACCAGGACCTCCACCCGCCCCTCATAGGGGTTCCGGCCCCCGCCTAGCCGAACCTGGGGGGAGAAGCGCATGACCGGCATGTCGTCTGGGGAAGTGTGTCTAGACCCGTCATCACAGAGATGCAGATTCAGGTTACACAAAGGGTCACTGCTGTTGTACCCTTGAAGGACTTCAACCATAAAGGAACTCTGTGAGATTTACCAAGAAGAGGAAACCAAGAGAAACTTATAACCATTATGTTTCTGGGCAGTGTGTGTCTGCTAAAAAAGTCAAATGCAGAAATTCAGCTACCCCAGATATCACTTTTTCTGCTAAAATACGCAGTGTGTCTTCATGGTTCCTCACCCTATCCTTGAAGCCCATGGCTGGCACGTTGCACCTGACGGCAGCGTCTTCCTCGTGGCTGCAGCCCAGAGCGTCCTTGTTGAAGAAGCACTCGGTGATGGACTTCTCGAACCCTGAGCACTCTACCTCGTTCATGTGGACGGGACCCATTCCTGAAGGCAGAAAGACACAAAAGACCTGGGTCAGCCTGTAGCCTGTTTAAGCGGAGTATGATTTTGGCTAATGAGTCTCTGTGGGTCTGACCAAGAATAGTCACCCTAGATGACACTTCCAGCCATCAGTGTTGTATCAGTACTACATTGATAGACAATCCTGATATGTGCAAATAAAAGGTTGAATATTGTAATTTAATCTGCTTCATGGCTTGTCTGTTTGGATCAGACGGGACTCTTTAAGTCCTCTCTCTCCCTTGGCTTACAGACCAGACCATTCCAGACATCTCACATCCTTCCCCTTGTCGAATTCAAAGCCTCGTAAAAACAAAAAAAAAAAAAAAACAGACTTTCCACCATATCCTCTCAGGGTTCCCCGGACCTCGGGTTCTGTTTCCGTCGTGTTGTTATTCTGTAATTTACTGCCCTTTTACTCCAAATGATTAACTTTCACATAGTCTCATAGCCGTCTTGTAGCGACTTGAGTGATAGGACGGAAACACCAAAACCTTTCTTTGTTTTCACCGTCTGTTTGGCGGGGAACGAGGGGGGGGGGGGGGGGCGAACAAAAACG
>JAABNX020000130.1:25087355-25102646 GCA_015163995.2 Mormyrus lacerda
CCCGCCCCATGACTCACCGGCTGCATACCACCCCCCCCCCCGGGGGACTCGGCTGTCTGCTCAGGGTTATTCCAGTTTCCTCACACGTGCCTTGTTCCGAAACAAAGACCGCGGCATACGCATGTCTAGGAAACTGACGAGGCCCTGCTTGACTCGGACCAGATGCACCAACGTTCTGGAAAGACCTCCTGCATCAGGTTGGCCCATGTCGGAAACCGTAAGCTCAGAGGTGACCGCCTCACCGTACCTGAAACAGCTATAAAGTTTGGCTGAAACCATCGCAGATCACTTTGAAAATGCACATTTCACACTGGGAGTTGCACAGACCGGTCAACATTATTGCTCTGCGATGATGCCATAAGCTTGATGTCGACTATTTGCCGATGACATGATTTTGACACTGACAACATGGACGCCTCGGAGAATATCAGCTCCGTGGAATTGTGGGTAAAAGAGATAGAAGTAGTGGCAAAAAAAACATTTTTTTAACCTTTTTCAATGCATAAAATAATCTCTTCGCTTGCATCTCCATGTTTCTGCCTCAGAAAATTAGATCAATAACCAATAAACCTTTGTCTAATATCACCGGTACTGGCAATAAAACTTTCCAGGACTTATTAGCGGCATAACACAACATCGTTTTTTTATTCTATAGAAAATGAAAGCTCGATCTGCTGGCCACGTTTATAAACATCTATAAACATGTTGAGGGCATTATAAATAAAATATAAATGAAAGACTGTGTGCCGTTTTGATCATGATTGATCCCCCAATAACTAATACATAATTAACAAAGTGCCTTGTTTGTTCTTGAATTGTTCCTGGATGACAGTGTTAAGTTTCACCTGTGAGCTTTTTGCATTTCCCATGATTATTTAGCATAATGGTCACAGTTCCTGTTGTGTGGTGGGAAAGCAACACACAAAAGTGACCAGGTGCTGCAAAAGTTCCCGGTCGAGGTCGAGATGGCCTAGGAACTAGGAACCAGGAACTAGGTTCCTGAACTTTGGTGAGTAAGCACTTTTCAATAGTGAAGAGGAGGCTTACAGGCTGGATGTTATATGAGTTTTGTTTTCCTCCCAAATTTTTATTCCCACAATTCAATGGAAGTTGTACAGTAGCACACAAGTGTTATTGTTGCATAAATTGTTTCTACCGAGTTGCAACCTGTTGTTTTTTTCTGCTGGTTTCTTTTCTGTTCTGTTTCTATTCTGTAAAATATATGTGTATGAGCCGTTGTCAGCATATGCAACAAGTTTTGTGAATACATATCGTCGCTTGTTGCAAAGCATTCCCTTCTCCTGGGGTTTTACTGATGATGTCATCAGCGATTAGTCAATGCGGACTCGACTTTTATGATATAACTGTCAACTTTAAAAAAATGTTAAGTCGTGCAACCCCTACTTCATTATCACCCTTTAACACACACTAATATCCTTACGGGTTACTAGTGAGATGCTCCGGCCGCCCAAGCAGCTCAGCCGCGGCTCCGGATCCAGCCTGTGGTAATTAGCCTCCGGCTTTCAGCCAACAGCCAAAAATCCATGGCTGCCAATGATCAAGTTCAGATTTGCTGCGCCCCAAGGATGTCCGCATCACCCAAAGTCCTCACACGCATGCCAGGAATTCAACCAACCATGTTTGGCAGCTGTGAAGCCCAAGTCTCGAGTTCCTTTGGTTTATTAAATAAATAAATACATATATATACACTTCAAAAATCTAAAAAGGCTGTGCTAGTCTGCCGGCAGACATCAAGAGGACACAGACGTATTTTATGACTGAGAAAGACTGTGTGCTGTATGCATGTATGAAACAGAGTGCGCGTGCATTTATGTGGATGAACTTAATGTCAAAAGAAAGACGGCAATGTGCAAACGTGTGTGAGCACCAAGTGTAGCAAGGATCAGAGAAGGTCGGATTAGTTGCTGGGACATGCCCGTCCTGAAGTCACCAGAAGATATGTGACCTTGTATGACCTCCATAATCCTTTTCCCCAGGCCAGCATAGTACAGACTGGGGTCCATTATTCACTCAAGGATGAGAATGCCCAGGACCTTCAAGTTAGCTCTGGTATGGAGGTAGCTGTTTGATGATGAGCCGAACAAGGAGTCGTTTCAGACATTCGACCTGTTACTGACTGCCACACTGGAATATTTAAGGAACGATATTTCAGGTGCTGTCAAGTTCATCCAATAAAAAGACAAGTTCAAATCTTTGCCCATTGTGGCCAAGATTATGACTTCAAAGCAGAGCATGCATGGAAACAGAGCTTCTGCCACAGAATGTCTGCAAACCCAGAACATCTGGGGCCAATCAGCTCACTCCACCAGGACCCCATTTTTACCATATAAAATTTTCATATCAGATGGGGCTTTCGATTTAAAAATGAACACCCGGGTCTGGCCACCGGCAAAGGAAGGGGACCCTTCTCGCTCGTCCTTCCCAGAGCACGTTACATGACTCTTGGGTACATACACAAAGCCAGTGCACCCGGTGCACTCTGGTCTCAGGCACACGGCCAAGCGCATGCATCAAATTGTGATCATACAGCTAGAGGGGCAGAGTCAATCAAGATGCTTTAAGAGGGAGGGAGCGTCAGCACCTGGCTCTTCAATTTTATCATTATATGAAATATGTGGATTTACATAGTATTACTTAGTGCTCTGTGGGTATTTCTGCAATCGTGTAAATCATACTGGCTAAAAGTAACTATTTAAATTAATAGAGAATGGAATTCATAAATGAATGAAGCGTCTCTATCGAAGGCCCTGAACACCCCTTTTGTTTTCACCAAAAAACACCGGATACTTAAAACCAATAAATATGCGATTTAGTGGTCTAACAGAGGAAATAAAAAGCAGGATCACTCACATCTAATGTCCGAACACTGGCTCCAAACAGCAAGCCGGGTGTCGCTTTTTTGTTAGTGAATTTGACAGGAGACTGAAACCTTTATGTAAGAGCCAATTAAGGGCTAGTTCATTGGTACTGGTAAAAGGGGGTTAAAAGGGAAAAAATATATATATATATTTTTTTTTTTTGCTGTTAAAAATATAGATTCATGAAAATTCACAAATATTGTTATGTTAAAGGCATAAAATGTAGCAATGTGAAATTCTAATGCGCTTTTGGTATTTTGGGCTTCTGGCCCACAGCAACTACGTGCTTACGTGGTGGGGGAGTGAGATAAGCTGGAAGCAACACAGTTTTTTTGACCGAGTCTTGCCCTGTTAATCTAAATTTTATTAAACGTATTTTTTTGAAAGAAAAGAACCTGGACTTGCTCGCGTTTCAAATGCTTGTTGTTAGACTAACTGCTAAAGGTGGTACAGAAGAGTAAAACAGAGCCGGAGTGCCGCCGCTATACTTTACTTTCAAACACCCCACAGGAGCCCAGGGGTGTTTCTGGCAAAAGAGGAGAAGTTCATGCTTTTCCCCTTTGGCTAAATGACACCAATCTTTTGAACGAAACCGTGCACCTCAGACAAGTCCCTGCATTGCCCAGGATCTGTAAGATTTGTGGTATATTGCTGGTGGTTCACTGTTCATTCTGTGGTCTGAAATGATTTAACTTTTGTCAATTCATGTAAAAATGTTGAAATATTAGAGGAGGAAGCAAGTTTGCCTGCAAGGCCTTAGACAGCCATTGTAGTCACGAAATTAGAAGGTAAACTTAAACAGTCCCATCATTCCATACAGTATGTCCAGCTTCACGCGAGCCCTATCATATGTGGAATCTGGTTTTGTGACATCTTCAGTGCCAAGAGTGACTGATTGCAGGCTATTAGTTACTCTGTTCTTAATCATGACTTCAATGCACAAACGTTTGACACAAAGACCTGGTCTTCAGATATCTACCTCTCATATTCCACATGCTCATGATTAAAGCACTCAGATCAAATGTAAAAAGTGATGTTCTTGCCCTTAAGGTATATTGTCATTAATACAGTAAAATGGACTCGCTTATAATGGAATATCTTCTATAACAGACAAGGTCTGCTGGTTCCGGCCGTGCGCCTTTAAGACCTTGCAGAAAAAGCATCGGATTTCGCTTATAACAGACAAACAATTTGGTCCCCAGGGCCATTTAGGCTCCAGGATTATTAATAGTCACATATCTGGTCAGGTAAAGCTGGATTACTACATGTACAATATAATAATCTATAATTCTCTACAAGTGTGTCTGCTGGGGTGCGGCATGAGTAAATGGTGTCCTGTAGTTGTGTTCTGGGCATACAGCAACTCCGGATATAACGGACTGCTTTGCCAGGTCCCTTGAAGTCAGTTATAACTGGATTTTACTGTAGCAAGTGTTGGCTTGAGAATCAGAGGTATGATGTAGCATTTCAGCTATTCTCGGGTGTTATGGGGAACACCGCTAAACACATGGGCTCATACAGTATGAAGGATCTTCCAAGTTATGACGCGTTTCGGTTGGCAGCTCATGTATTTAGGTCTTCTTCCGCGAGGTGGTGAATGGCGAGGCGGCTGGTCGCCCCCATCAGGAAGGTAATGAGTAACTCCACCTCAGTCCTGGGCCTTGAAGTGCATCTACTGCATCAGACCAGCCGTGACACACCAACAAGAGCGGCAGCTTCCTGCGCGGCCAAAATCACCCACATTCCCACCCGCATGTAGAATCCCAGCCGATTTTTTGTGGTTAAACACATAAGTATAAAATTGGGAAGAACGGAATTAATGTGGACTGATACTCTATGTGTGATACTACTAATAATGAATAATGAATGTAATTTGTCAGTTTTTCCTTCAAATAAACTATCGATGCAGATCACCGATTCTTTCTTCTCTCCATGTACTTCAACCTATCAGATGGTGGGTGGTCAGCTCAGTCCACTCACACTTTCGCCCCTGCTAGCAGCCAGTGTCATGACAGCGAGGTTACAAGTCAGCCTGCATAATTTACAATGGAAAACCTCTTCGCAGTTTAGCTCGGGTACGGCCCGGTTCTTGGCGGCAGTGGAAAAGCACCGTAAGTGTGGTGTGGACTGTTCTTCAGCAAGGGCAGCGTTTGATCCCGCAGTGCTGATCTAAAGCACAGTCAAGCTGTGATACAGATCCAAGGTCCATATGTGAGCTCAGGCTGAGATTCAGAGGCTACACCTGGACTAGCGAACATTTCTAAGTACTTTCACCAGACAGAGTGAAAGCAAAGCATCTAAATTAATCATATCCTTTATGTACAGAATCTGCTTACACATATTACAATTCACACAACACATATTTTAAACAGTGACTCACACATAAAATGAGTTCACTGAGAAACCTCTCTGGACTCCCAAAAACATTTGCCCTTTTTGAGTATGTGCAAGATGCCGCCAGCGGCTTGCGCATTAGCACGGGCCGCATTAACACGGGCTGCATTAACACAGACCGCATTAACACAGACTGCATTAACACGGCCAGCCATTCGACCGACTAACCACCTGGCTAGAGATCCAGCGGTTTGTTCACCTTTCATATGAGGCTTCATGTGGTTAGAGCTACTAATCACTTCAGAAAGCAAAACCTCTATATCTAATTTTGCCCGTTCCTGTCCGATGGATGTTAAAACCGTTAGACAATCAAAGAGTGTGTATAGGCTGATTAATTTTTTTTTTTTACATCTTAGTCATGTGCTAATCAATGGGGGCAGTGTGTGACTCAGTGGGTTAGGATGCTGTCGGAAGGTCGCTGGGTCAAATTCCAGCCCTTGAACAAGTCCCATAACTACCTATCAGTCTAGGGTTTGGTTGGGCCTGCTTTGTCAAAAGCATATATCCATTTGGATAAAAGCACTGCTGAATAAGAAAAATAACTATAATAGAAATAGTGGCTTTAGTTAGTTGGTTTGTGAAGTTCACCATAAAAGGTCAGACAGATTAGCATAAAGGTGCAACAGATTTGCGGATGAAAAAACAAAGATTATCAGTATAGTGGGATTTTTAGAACGTTTAAGATTTCAAAGCTACTCCATCGATGAAGACAACGCCGCCGCTCATGTTTCAGAAAAGCTGAAATCTGTGTCCCACACTTGGTGACCCGTCGAGATACTGTCACATTTCCAGACGGCCCTGAGGACCCTTAGGGGAGATGGGAGACGTGAGTAACCGCCTGGGATTGCCATCCCAGCTGGGCTGCCATCATCGTTTCCGTAATCTTCCATGGAACTGCCCCCCCTGAGTCACCTCGTGAGCATCGCTGTCCTCAGTGGGGGAGGGCAGGGCTGTAATGCAGGGAGTGCTTAAGTGATCAAGCAGCAGACCAGCACCCCCTTCCCATAGATGCAGGAAGTTAAATGAGGGGGCTGGAAAAGCTGAGTTCAGCCTTTTCCACAGACGGCTTGAGGAAAAGCCTTCAGACCCCAAGGTCCTTCTCACTATGTCTACATGCGAGGTTCCATCCTCCTACAGACCGGAGGACAATTGCTTTTTCACATTTCAGTTATTATCACTGAATAACCTTCTCCTTTACAATTCTGACATCATTCTGCATGACATTTGCCCAATTTGTGGTACATACAGTACCAGTCTGCCATTTCATACACTGCATTCCACTGTTTGTACAGATACATGAGCCCTTGAGATCTCTCATGATTTCTAACTCCAACGGAACAGAGCTCCATTTCCTGAGAAGAACTGACGTCTCAACCAAAAGGCACCCCCCCCCCCCCCCCACTTGAGGGAATTGTAAGAGGCTGGGTGAGGACTTAACGTGGGATGCTCCACAGCACTGCTTGAAGTGGTGGGAGTGCAAACAGCCTTCAGTGATCACTGGAGTACAAACACTGCAGTGCAAACACCGGAGTGCATGCAGACAGCAACACCTCTTGATAAAGCTTTGCTCTGAGTCACACCCCAGCCCATTAAATACCAGGTAAAAAAAATCATGGGGTTCACTGAAGAGTAACATGTGGTCTTGACGGAAAAAGCCCATCGAGGTCTGAGGCGTAAGGCAGCCCCTCATTCCACATGAAGGCATTTTTTTGTATCTGTACTCTCTTTAAGCCAGTGGAAGCACATCAGAGTGTGAAATGGGCTCCTGTCAAGTGTCATTCAAGGATCAGTATCTGGAATCAGCTTGTTGTACAGTCACTACTATTATAGCAAAATTCTTGTGTCAGTTATCAAAAGAGAAGAAGACCTAATACAACTGACAGTGTATTCAGTGCACTATAATGTAGACTTAATCTGCCAGCACACATCAAAAGCAACCGATGTTATAGATCATGACCTTGACGTGACATTGAAGATGAAGCTAAAATATAGATATATGTACAACATACCAGCATTAAGTTAACCAACAATCAAAAAGAGATGATGAACTTCAGAATTCCACTAAACAAAACTTTTGAACACAACTAACACAATTTTGTCCCGGAAACCTCCAAAACGATCTTGTGAACACTTTGGTTTAAAAGTTATTTCCCTTCTCCACATCTGTTCTTCATCTTTGGAGATTCACAAAACCAAGTTCTAGCATGACTAAGCCAACCCCATCCAAAAATGTGAATGACAGCCAGATCTGTCCAGTGGCGTTCACCTAAAGGGGTGGGAGCAGAAACCCTTAAGTGTGGATTTACAGAGATCGTTTACCTCAATGTTGTTGGCCAACGCCCCGATGAACCTGTAGCCTGGGATTCTCTTGTGACTACACAACACCCCCACATCCTCAGAGTGCTTGCAGTCAGACACCCCGAATCCATTGGAAGAGCACTCAGCCAGTGTCTTCTCTCTCCCTGTGCAGTGGACATTGTCCAACCAGATGTGGCCTAGGAGAGTTGGACACAAGAAAATGAACATTCATCACCCAGATAACCGCTGCCCTGCCTGAGCGTGACACGATCTGATATTCCAGGAAGCCCCTTACCTAGTTCCCAAAGCAGTGAAGGAAACCTGTTCTGTGTACTCCTTTGTGTATTTCACTCCCCGAAGAAAGATCATATGAACATTTTTATCAGTAGTCAATAAATGTGGACTGAGTTTAGTCATCCAAAAACTCACAGACAAATTATGACACTGAGGGAGGCGATTTGAATAAAATTTGTCAGAGAACTGCAGGGGACTCCAGAGACAGAAGGAAGCTGCAGTGATAAATCCATCCTATGTGATGTAAGGGTATCCCAGCACTGACTTACGGCGTGAGATCAATAAGTGTCACAAAAGCTTTTAGTCTAGAAACCTTGACGTAGGTGGACAACAATAATTCTGAAGGCTGTTAAAAATGCTTTTCCGAAACCGACCAGTAAAAGCAGAAGAATTATTTAGCTGTCAGTTACTTTGATCTTGACACAATCGAAAGAACTTTATCTTTAAGCTCAGGAACCAGTGGAAAGCGATGTGTCACCTTGCCAGAGCACTTGTCTATTCAGGACCCATTCGTGTCAGAAATGCTTTGATGTGTGCAGAGGCGTTTACACAGGTAACAGAACAGCAGGGGTTAATCCAGGACATTTCCGCGTGTAACAAAGCAAACATGGACATTACAGAGAAAATTATTAAAAAAACGGCACAGTTGGAAGCATTAGTAACATGTCTAAACAAGAATCTTTAACTGAGCCACACAACATTTAAGACTAATGATGTAGGTGTGGACCTTTCCAAAGAATATTCATTTTAATATTATTCTATAAATAACAATTTTTAAAATAGAACAGAAAAAAACAAACTTTAAGAGATGTCTTGTAATAATGGTACAGTAAAACTTAATTACAAACTGTACAAAAAAACTCATTTAAGTAATGTTATCAGCCAAGTGCCGGTAACACTATAATTGCATAATATATCTGCCTATAACAACTTTAGTTAATGATTTACCCAGTACAGCATATAAACTCCTAATTGTGCATCTAATTTGCTCTTTGCCAAAGAACCTAAATTTTCTACACTGCTTTCACAACATACCTGAAGGACCCGTTAATACAAGTAACATGTATGTGCTCCTGAAACGCCGAGTTGCAGCTAGTTAGACCATCAGGATCGGCTCACCTTCTCCTCGGCCGTACTTGGCAGATGGGGACCAGGAAGTGGCCTCCAGGAAGCCCAGCTGTCTGCAGACCACGTGAGCGGCATGGATGGAGAAGTCATCATCGCAGACCGTGCCCCACTCGCCGTTGTAGTACACCTCCACCCGGCCCTCGTTGTGCTTGCGCTTGGTGCCCGCCAGTCGAAGCTGAATCTGGGGGTTCTCGCTCTGAGCCTGGCCCGAGACCCAGAGGCAGACCAGGGCGGCCAGTCTACAGAGCAGGGACCAAGGCACTGCCATCGTGG
This sequence comes from Mormyrus lacerda, assembly GCA_015163995.2. Classification (NCBI taxonomy): domain Eukaryota; kingdom Metazoa; phylum Chordata; class Actinopteri; order Osteoglossiformes; family Mormyridae; genus Mormyrus; species Mormyrus lacerda. The sequence goes on from JAABNX020000130.1 coordinate 25,096,622, forward strand.
GATCCGGGGGAATGACTGTGCAGATGGTCTGAATAGGAACATAACACAAAGCACTTAATCCACCATGTGCTCCTAATTACAAACTCACCAAGTCAATAGTACAAAAAAATCCTGATATTAAAATTTTGAGTATCTGCCCGTCCAGAAACCAATATCATATTTTCCTCTTTATCATACTAATCATTAAATTAGGTACTTGTATAAATACATTTCAGTTAATATGGTAAACCATCTGCATTTAGTGTTGTAGTGGCATTGTTTAGGGATGTTAAGAATAGGAAAATATAATGGTCATGTTGTTCAAACAAAGGCTATGCCACTGCGCTACAGGAAGACATCCACAGTCTTTACTGCTTCTTTGTTTTATTCAGTAACAAATTTCACAAAAATCACAAATCTTTCTTATTGGGCAAATTGTGCAATCTGCTACCAGATTATATATAATAAAAAGGTCAATCATACAAATATCACTGTATTTCTATTCAAATATCTAGAATATTCTATTCTATTTCTCTTCAAGTACAAAAAATTCAATATACAGTGGAGCTCACATAAAACGTTTCAGTAGTAATTAACAAAACTTTAGAAATAACACAACAGGTCATGTGACCCACACTTTTGTTCACGGTTTGTCGTGCAAAGGTTTTGAGATTTTTCCACATGAGACCTGGCTCTGATGGAAAATCAGACTGGTTTCTTACTCACCCATCTGATGTCCAATCTGGTATTTTTTTGCCAGTACTGGCCTGATAACAAAAGTAGGTACTGGTGCCTTCTCTAATTTACATTATAAAAATCATTTATTATTATTCAATCATTCGTTCATTCCTACTTGTGTTCTCGTCTACCTGTTTTACAACATCTTCCATTGCCGAAGACCAGTTCCAATACTAAGAACAGAAGTACGGAAAACAGTAAAAATCCCCAGATATTGGTCTTGTTCTGCCCCAAATACCAAGGGCACATCAGTTGCATCCTCGCAGAACAAGACCAATCCCATCAATCATTGCGCCTCAAGTTCGTTCTGAAAAGTCAAGTTCACAACACTGGTCTTGCCAAGACCACAAGATCTTTTGGTTCTTGGTATTGAGATTCACCTATAATCTCTTCTGTGCTTGATGTTGAATGCAAGAGTGCAATCCTTTGGCCCCGTGAAGATCATGGATCATGGTTTCAAGGGGCTATTTACAATACAAATAAATTCCCAAACACCTGAAAAGTATTTCCAACTTTTCCTAATAAATTTACGTTGGGAGTAACTTGCGTTAATTGATTGATTAATTAATTATATTGATTAATTTATTAAATCAGCAAATGCTGAATTATCCAAAGTAAGCTAATGACAGTCTGCTCCACGCCCCACAGACAGTAACACGGTAATTACTGTCATTAGTGATTATTACCGCTGTCTTTTCCTCATTTTTTCTTTTTTTTTCTTCTTCTTCCCTGGGCACCGGAGGGCTTTGGTCTTTCTGACATGATAATGTCCGTTTTAATTACAAGGGAAGGGAGGGCCAGGCATACCAAAGGAAAGAAACTGCTTATTCGCTAAGATTCGCTTGTTATATAAACTTTTTATTACTTTGAAATAATAATGTAAATTAATATTAGTAAATAAATACAGTAAAAGTTTAAATATTTAATATCCCCCTGTTCCCTTTCTACCCTTTGGGGCACCCAGGCGCCCTCTTTGAACGGACGGTGCCCCTAATATTTGTCTATACTATCTATGCCACGGTCCGGCCCTGGTTGGTTATAACACTTCATAAGCTCCGATGAAGCTCTCGTCTATAAAGCATTATACATACCTTCATAATACATCATAACGTTCAATATAAGAATTAAGGATGCTTTGTGCTGCATTAAGAAGGTATCTATAGTGCATTATAGATGACAGCTTCATAAAGCATAATGCATAATAAACATGGTTATACGGTGTTATCCCTTTTCACAAATATTCATAGCCATGTTTATTATACTTTATGAATGCATTATGATGTGTTATGAATGTGTTAATAGATTCTTATAAACATGGCATTCATAGAAAGCGTTACCATTATTTCTTTATAGAATAATACATACCCGATAATACCTCTCAATCGCAATAATAGCTCTTAATTGATTTAATATCATTGTACTGATGCTACTTGCCATTATTCCAATGGCCGTACCGGAACTGTCCAGGGATAAGCAGCTGCATGATGGATGGACAGATGGACAGAGTGTTCAGGAGTTGCAACCCACACAAAGAACGGGACAGAGTGATAACAGAGTTATTTCAGTGATCTGGAATGTTAGCTATTTGTAAAGCAATAGTCCTGTGAATGGGGATCTCAGGGCCCAGTTGAACAGAAGAAATCTGATCGGATTTCAGATTGGATCATACCTTGAAAATGGGCTGTTCAAAAGAAAAAAAATGATTCTGAAATATCAGATTAGGTCACATAATCCAGTCCTGATTTGGATCTGGATCAAACCTTTTTAGTAGGATTGGGATACCTTGAATGCAAAAATATCAGGATTACCCCGTTCCCAGCAAAAGGGTGGATTGGAGATGGATTTCAGGAACTAAGTGCAATAAAACTTTAAAATTGGTCAAATAATACACCATTTGTATCATGTAGTATTTATACACATTTATTTTGCTATGAATTTGTTCAATTGTTACAGTGATAAAATAGATATTCTGCAAATTAAGCCTTTGAATAAAGTGTTAAAAGTTACAGCTTTCAATACAGTAAGTTAAAATGGGGATTTTAAAAAGTGCCCCAAACAAAAAATACCCCATTATCAAACAAAAATAGGACATTTAATTTTGACTATCATTTATCAATGTACTGTATATTATTTATCATGTAGCAGTAAAAAGTGTTTTCTAGCAAATACATCCCTTGTTATTATTAATTGCTGAATATTTATCCTTTTTATCATTTAAAACATTCAAAATATCCACATTGTACTTATGAATTATCTATTTTTGTTTACTTTTATTCATTTGTTGTTGTTCAGATGAGGGGTCTCACTAAAAGAAACTGAAGGGCATGTTTGTATTGTTTTATTGTTCTGTTTTCTGTTTCCTAAAAAAAAACACTTAAAGTGGCACCACGCTATCTGTTCTACCTGTTGCTCTTTACATAGCTGGTAGCCCACTCTGTGATACATTTACAGTCCTGTTTAGAACACTAATCAGGATTTGGTAATCCTGAAAAGCTTGTATCTGGATCAGGATGTTCCAATCCAATGCTGCTTTGAAAAACTCACAAGTTTGATCTAAATTAAACTTTTCAAACAACTGGGCCCAGGTGTTTAAAGGCAATGCCAGCTGGCCAATCAGCAGGTCAGGTTTTTGGTACTTCATGCACACATGGAATTACACAAAGATGCCTGGACTTTCTTTTTGGCTCAGACTGTGGGCTTCTGGTACCTTCTTTGTTTATCGTCAGGGACCTTTTGCTCAGATAAGTCAGTAACCTGTCATTGATGGGGCCATTCAGAGACATAAACACACAAATTAAACACAAAGACCTTCAGAGGTCTTACCACTTTCACAAAAATCACTTCTTATGGTTTAAAAATCAAATTAAATTACTTTATGATCTTATAAAAAGCTACCAGCACCAGCACACATACATATGAAAGTCTTTTCACAGTGAATCACTGGAAACATACAACCTCCATGGCCTTACTGAAACCCCTCACCGCAAATTCCTGATAACAGGCATATAACACTTCTGCTTCAAACGACCACGTTTCCAGCTTCTTGGCAAAAACAAGTGTAAAACAGTGTTTCTGCTCAGATGGCTTCTCACTAAATATCTTTGGAGTCGCTCATTGTAAAACTTAACTTGTCCTGAAATGCCCTTTAAACCGCCAAGTTATACTCATCATAATTGGAACAGATACGTGATTTCAACAATTTCGTGATTATAGACCTCGTTCCCACACGGAAAATGGGCATCAAACTACAGTGACAGCCCCCAGAAAGCCTATTAAAAATCCATAACTCGTTAAAATGGACTGGACCCCACAATGACTGAGTGAAAATGCGTAATCTATTATTTTTATGGTCAAAAACCCTAGACACGGGATCACCTACGCAGAGAAAAGTCTGTTTATTTGGCCAGGGCTGTATAGAATCACGAAGGACTTAAAATAACAACACACGGTGTGGAATGCAATACCATTTAAAAACATATGCTTTAAACCCAAGAGATCAGTCACATACATCCCCAAAACCAACAAAAAAGGAATCGTCTTGCGGCTACATGTCACGCTATACATCACATAGATTAATAAAATTCAGGATGAAATTTTCAGCGTGATGTGTTACACATCGCAGAAGCAGTCGTACTCCATCGACGCAGAAGATTTGGTGTTGAATGATAAAATGCGAGTGATTTCAACAGACTGTAATTTGAGTACCGACAATTTTCGGTTACTGTTTGAGAGATAAAATGCATCATAATCAGTGGGGGTCGACTGGGCACGATTTTTAAGTCACAACTATAACTATTAAGTACTGCACAGTCGACTTAGGTTTTTATGATGCATTGATGTTTGCAATAACTGTCCATACTCAACAAAACACGACCCGTGTTTAAATATATATCTATACATTGCGCAAAACAATATTGTTTATTTGATAATAATTCCAAAAATCCCAACTAAACAGTATATCTTGCAGTAACACCAGTCGCATGTATTTGTAACGGTTTCTGAAACATAACGTTAAGCCAGACTGAAACATGTTTCTACTAAACAAGTAAAAGATTTTGTGCCAGTTTCGGCGCTGCAATCAAGAAATCTAAGACTTGCAGAAATCTAGACACCAGACAAACAAAAATCACGTATAATTTCGTTCTTACTTGGAAAGGGAACTGGGAAATTGAGGATGTTCTTCTGCAAGAAAGAAATCTCCGAGTCGAGCAGCACTTGCAGGCGCCTTAACCGCACCGCTTCTCTCCGCCGGCCCTCCTGCGCAACCGCAGCTGGAGCGTCTGCAGGAACTTTCTCTCGTCCAGCGTTGCTACTCAGACTACAGACCAATCAGGACCGGGAACTGGCGCTTCCCTTTTCACGCCCACGGCTATCACTGATGCACCTACCCACCTGTCTCCTTAAGCTGTAAATTACCACCACATATGAATGCCAAGAAAACTTCCAGTAATCCAATTATGTCTACATTATTTGTTATGAAATTACACAGTAAATGGATTAATATTAGTTAAAACAAATAGCTAATAAAGAAATCCATCAGCTAAAAAAAATCCAATCTATCCAGTTGTTCAGTTATCGTTCATAGGTTGTATGCTCTGCGCATACAGTACAGGAACACTACCACTGTATTCTTTTAATACAGAGCTATTTAAAGACAGCTTCTTCAAATTTCTGTATAACTAATAATGTATGAATTTTAAATTTTGTTTTCTGTCTCGGGGATACTCCATTTTCCCACCAGATTCAAATTCCATCAGCGACACAAAGCCAAGTATCACTCCCCGATATTTACCTGGGGTTCACAGTCCACTACCCCCTCAGTAGATTTCGCTGACTGGAGTTGGGTCTCCTCGGCACGTTTTGTGATCTCCATCTGTAGCATGTCGTTTGAAATTGTCATCGTCAAAGTATACTGTTCCGAACAGACACTTATATCATACTAATACGATATACTATTTATATACTGCATTTATGCTATGATCAAGGGTGGCTTTGTTGTCACTTCATTGTCACACTCAAAAAGTCACTTCGGTCAGTTCAGTGTTGTGACTATTTCTGAACAACAGATAGGGGACACCTATACGCTTTTTATTTCGAGAGAATTAAAACTACAATTAAAGATGTAGCATAGAAATCCTCGTGCCCATACTTCATTATCATTTGGATGATGTTATAACTACTGAGCATAATAATACGTTAATGGAAAACCAATACAGTTTTAGAACTGCCAGGTGAGCCCAAGCGTAATACATGTATTCGTTGAAATGTCGCGCCCTGGTGGCAGATCATTTGAACTGGTCTTATCAGG